>JAOXJP010031430.1:0-16813 GCA_025762735.1 Platanus orientalis | reverse complement strand
GATCCATGATTGGATCGGATCGGGATCGCCCGGGTCCGATCCCGATCCCGATCCCGAGTTTTTGATCTATGATACAGCCTATCAAATCTCTTACTCTGTGACAAGAACCAAGGAGGATTGGTGAAGAATGTTGTCTTGTAATTAGTTCTTTCTTGTTGTGCTGCTGTTTCTTGGGATCCCTCATCCCGTTTCCTCTTAATGAAATTTTACTTATCAAAAAATATATATCTATTCCCTTAATCTCTTAGACATGTCACATGTGAAATGTGTCCTACTTCAGCAACTTGTAAGTTGACTACTCAAACTTATCTTGTTCTTTCCCTTGCCTAAACATCCAACACTGTATGATTTAGATTCTCCCTCCTACATCAGAAAGTTGACCTAAATGGTTAGGTCATGCGCCACAAAGAAAAATGACTGCACCCATGAGGAGTGAGATGGTGCAAGTCGAAGGTGTTAAAAGGACAACGGAAAGGCTAAAAATGGCTCAGGTTAAAGTAGTGAGGAAAGGCATGAGTGCTAATGATTTAACATAAGACCTGGCCCCAAATAGAATGAAATGACAAAACAGGATTATTGTAGCCAACTTCAAGTAATTGGGATGAGGCATCATTAAGTTGAATAAGTTGAGTTTTTAACCAATATTTGATTCCGCCTTCTAAATTTCTCTTTAACATCCAAGGAAGATCAATAGACATAGATTTGTCGATTTGTCAAGCTTTGGTTGCAGTGATACATTCATACGTGGCACAGGTGCCAAGAATCAAGGTGTCAAAAAGTGTGTCCAGCATATCAATCTTTAATAAACTAGCACAGGGTATAAAAAAAATTACAAATAACTTTATAAATGTAATCAAAAGCCAAAAATATGAAAAATACAGATACCAAGACATTAAATATGAAAAAAAAAAAATTTTGAAGAGTGCCAACATTCAATCACATAACATCAAGATTGTTAGTTCATTTTTATTTTTATTTTTTTGATGGATAAGATTATTAGTTCAAATTACATGGTTGGTCTTAATGATTAAAAGCCAGGGTGTAGCTCAAGAGGTGGAACGCTCACTTTTATGTTATAGATTATGGCATATAAAATGTATATGATAATAAACCGAGACACCCCTTTTTTGTGTGTTTGACACCTCTACTAGACTTCCCAAGTGCCTGTGGCCATGCCCGATGCTGCCGTCAGCAAGGTATGTGCCAAGGCACATTGTGCTGTGCCGTATTGAAGTGACAACACTTCTAAGACCCTTGGTAATGCTGTGCTATGGCAATCCTGCTTATAATTGATAAAGAAACACCCATGGCTCATCACTACAGCAAGACCCTTGTAATGCCATGTCATGGTAATCCTGCTTATAATTGATAAAGAAACACCCATGATTCAATACGTTTGCCTGAATAATATCTATGGGGATTATTTTTAGCTATATGGTTTGCAGGGCTAATTGCAATAGTTGGATGGCCAATCAAAAAACATCTTTTCAATTATAATGATGAAGCAATATATTCCACGGCCAGATTTCGCATAAGAAATATAAAATAAAAAAAACGTCAAAATCAATTTGCTGCCTGAACTTACCATTAATATAAATAAAGTTCTAAATTTTGAACTTTCTGAAGCAGATATTTCTAAGGGGAAGAGATCCTAAGAAGGTTGCAGGTTTTCATAAATAACAATTAAACATTGCGCCCATCAGAATAAAATTTGACCCCTTTCTTTGTTCCTGCCTATGTATATGAGATATTTTAAGAAATGTTCAAATTCTTATCTGAATAAAAATCAATATAAAAAAATCAACCAGCATCAGAGATATTCAAACTTGATCACTATTTCCAATAAATTGGATATAATTAGAAAAAAAACATACCATCTGGACTTCCTAGAGATTGATATCCCCGGCCTCTTTCTCTTCCATTAGTAGGAGGAAATATTTGCAAGTTTGCTTCAGGAACTGCACAGGAGTTCAAGAAACATGTAAAAGAAAGTGTGGGATTCAACTGCGACTGTAAAGAGACCAAGAAACTATTCCAAAAGATATAACATTTAGAAGTGAGAACCTCATACCCTCATAATTAGTGATTTTTTTCTCTTCATTGATCACAGCCTGTACAGAAGTAGCTAAGGATCAAGAAAAAAATTAGAGGCAAGAGCTCACAGCTAAGCAAAGAGTTACATGTTTAAATAATATAAAATAGTCCAGAAGTTTAAAGAACTGCAGCAACTGCCAATGGTGATGCCAACACATGGGTGAAAGAGTATATTGGCAATCCATGTACATAAGAAACTCCCTTTAGTTTCCTCATTTTCACTGGATTCAGTCCTCTTATGCTTACATTAAGCAAAAAAAAAAAATAGCTTCCAGTGTTTCACATTGTACATAGGCATGGTAATCAGAACATCTGGTGTTCAAGAGTGAATTTGTAAACAGAAACACAACTAAATTTCATCCCAAGCAAGGTACTGAAGCATTTACTGCAGCAAGGAATCATCAAGTACCTAGTATAGAAAAATTAAACATCTTACTGAAGAGATTAAAGAAAGGTGGAGATGTTATTTTCAAAAATTATTAAATAATGATCATGTAAGGAATGTCAGTTTAGGAATCAATAGAGTAGAGGAGATTAAAGATCATAGATATCTTCGTAGGATTAGAGTGCTGGAAGTTCAAGAGGTTTTGAAGAAGATGAAGATATGAAAGGCACTAAGACCAGATGGTATCCCAATTGAGGTTTGAAAATTTATGGGAGATGATAGTTTATCATGGTTAACTAAGCTTTTTAAAAAGATCATTAGAACTGAAAAAAAATGCCGGATGAGTGGAGGAAAAGTATTGTGGCTCCTATATATAAGAACAAGGGGATATTCAAAATGGCACTAAAAAAATAAAAATCAAGCTTATGAGCCATACAATAAAACTATGGGAGAGAGTGATTAAGCATCAACTAAGACATGAAACTAGAGTGTCTAAAAACCAGTTTGGATTTATGCCTGGGAGATCAACAATTGAAGCTATATTCCTACTTTGATGATTGATGGAAATGTATAGAGAGAAGAAGAATGTCACATGGTCTTTATTGACCATTTGACCTTGAAAAGGCATATGATATAGGACCAAGAGAGATCATTAGGTGGGCTTTGGATAAGAAAGGGGTCCCAATTAGATATATTGACCTAGTTAAGTATATGTATGATGGAGCGATAACTAGTGTTAAGACAATTGGGGGAGAGACAAGTGAGTTTGCGATCACAGTAGGCTTGTACCAGGGGTCAGCATTGAGTTTGTACCTTTTTACCTTAGTTATGGATAAGTTGACTAGGCGTATAGAAGAAGAGGTGTCATAGTGTATGTTGTTTGTTGATGATGTTGTGTTAATTGAGAAGACTAAAGAGGGGGTAAATGCCAAGTTAGAATTATGCAGGAATGTTTTAGAATCAAATGGTTTAAGGATAAACCGGACTAAAACAAAATCTATGGAATGCAAGTTTAGCAAACATAGGAATAGAAATGATAACCAAGCGATACCTCAGAGTGACCATTTTCGTTATCTTGGTTCAATCATGCACAAAGAGGAAGATATTGTAGATGAATTTGCTCATAGAATTAAAGCATGATGGTTGACATGGAGAGGTGCTTCTGGAGTGTTGTGTGATAAACAAATACTACTAAAATAGAAGGAAAAACTTTATAAGACAGCTATAAGACCAGCCATGCTTTAAGGAGCAGAATGTTGGGGAGCCAACAAACAACACGTACATAAAATGGGTGTAGCTAAAATGAGAATGATGAGATGGATGAGTGGCAAGACTATAAAGGATAGAATTAAGAATTGAACCATTCACGGGAGCTTAGGTGCACCAATAGACGATAAAATGAGGAAAAGTCAACTGAGATGGTTTGGTCATGTGCAACAAAAACCAGTGACTACATCAATGAGAAAGAGTGAGATGATACAGGTTGAATGTACTAGAAGGACTAGAGGAATGTCAAAATTGACCTGGGTTGAAGTCATAAGGAGAGACATGTCAGCTTGAAATTTTACGGTAGATAGAACATGATTCATGTAGCCGACACCAAATACTTGGGATAAGGCTGTTCGTTGTTGTTGTTGTTAAAATAAACCCTCGGTGAAGGATACTTCACTTGCACAATGCACACTGCATCTTAGCTGACATGAACTTTTATCCCCACTCCAAATTGTGTTTGCTTTTTTAATGCTACATTTGATTTGGCTAACAAACAAGGCCACATGACATAGATGTAATTAGTAATCCCCAAACACCTTTTCAGAAATGTTTCAAACTGCATCACGGAAAGAACTTTAAAAGGCTCCATTATACAGAGAAAAATAAGATATTTCCAATTTTGAGGAACTTGTTTAATGCTGCAACATTAGATCAACATAAATGTATCTCCCATAGAGACTTATAAGATACCTAGTCCAAAACCTCAGCTCCAGTTGCTCCTTGGGAACCCTTATACTAACACACGTATTTTTAACTGATCCGCGATTCAATTTGATCTATCGTCAGTGTGATTGTAATGTCATTATTTGAACTGAATTTAAGAAATAAAAATGAAAACACGGCCATCAAATTCACTAAAGGTCGTGTGATTATAAGAACTCCACGTGATTAAACAATAAATCAAGAAATCCGATTACCACTAAGATTTCCACAATGAGAACATCCGATTACATCGAAACACTGAAAAGGAAACAATGATTAAACAATAAATCAAGAAATCCGATTACCACCAAGAATTCCACAATGAGAACATCCGATTACATCAAAACACTGAAAATAGAATCAGTGATTAAACAATAAATCAAGAATTCCGATTACTACTGATAATTGAGAACATCTGATTACATCGAAACACTAAAAAAGGAAACATCAAAAGAAAAACTAATTGATATACTAATTACGTGGAATGAAGCAAATTCCAACAATTCTGTCTTCAAACATTGAGAAAATAATAAGACGATCGATTATATGGAAAAAAAAAAAAAAAAAGATATCAAGATTTAAAGAGATGAGAGAAGAAATTTTGAGAAAGAAAAAGTACGTACGGGAACTGAACCAAGCAAATGACTGGTGGGAAGGCTGGTGTAAGATTCATCCATGGCGAAAGATTAGACAGAAAAAATCGCTCCTAAAGAGAGAAAAAATTCTCTTTCAGACAGCCATTTTAGCTTGAAATCGAGCGAGAATTGAGACTGGCTCCAAAACGTGCCCTAACTTGATCTTTTCTTACTTTCGAAGGAAAAATATCCGATATTGACCAGAGCATTCAACGGGGAAATGGAGGAGTTTGCTAAACGGGGTTCCAATTGTCTCCAGTCTCACCGGAGAGATACCCCGCCAGTACATGCACTGAACGCGAGACGCGATGCGATAATTTAGTACATTCGCATGTGCTTATTTATTGTATTTACCGTAAAAAATATCCTCTACAATTAAAATATGTACAGTCGGTTATATTCAGCGGACGCAGAATAAAAAAATAAAAATGGAGAGCCAGGATCTCCTCTGCAGTTTGCATCTAAAAAATGCCTACAGCGTGACACGTTTACAAAAGGTTAAAACTCTTGCCCGAATTTGATCGGTGAGGCTTTTCTACGCTCGGCGTATGCAAACGCCGAGGTCAACAGGGGGCCACATCAGCATCAGAAGTGTTTTCCACACTCTCCCAAAAAGTGAAAATCACTTTCGGCGCTGATGTTTACACCCGCTTGACCATCGGCGGACACGACACATGTTAGGGGTTGGCGTATAAAATCCAAGCCGGAATTTGATTGGAGTTGCATGAAATTGGTTTCCATTGTCTTAAAAATTCTTGCCATTTTTTAGCATCTGCCGTGTGCTTGATATGCCCCCAAAGACCGGGAGAAGACTAGGTACAAATGAAATTCGTGCCGATGCATCCAAATGGCGTCAGGGGTAGACATAGCAGCATGATAACCCCCTCCCAAAAAGTTTAAGTCACCTTTCAGCACTAATGCATCAGCCCCTTGCTGCTGTTCGAACCATACGAACTTCATTCATACGGAATCCCAGCCACTAAGATTAGGGCTCAAAGCTCGACATTATTTACATGAATATAAATCTATATGAACTTTTCGAGAGAGGATTGTTTCCGCTCCTCTTATCTCATGCTCCTCTCTGCACCCTGTCAGTCAGGGGGAGGGCACATCTGAAAATCACTTGTCGGTGCTGATGTGCCTGCCCCCTGACAAGAGGCAGAGAGGAGCATAAGATAAGAGGAGCGGATACAATCCACTCTCCAACTTTTTGTATGGAGCCGGAGCCCACAGCAACAGAAGGTGCATCTCGGACAAAACATTATTTCAGTTATTTATAATAAATATCGACATTAACAACCTTTTCAACGATCCCAATTCAATTAGATTCTCTTACATCTTATTTGATAAAACCAAGTCTTAACTAACTTGGTAAGAGATTAGATTATTTTAGGCAATCATCAATTGGATCTGAGTTGAATTGATTGATCCAGTGTTTTATTGGCTGAGAGTATCAGTAATGCACTGGAAGTTTATTATTATGTATTGATTAAGACTGTTTTTATATAGTCTGTTTGGCAGTCACCTATGATGCAACTGTTCCATTTTAAATTCCCAGGACATCTGTGGCATGAGGTGATGGTTTGTGATGAGTTCATTCAAATTTATACTGATTTGTTAACTAAAATTAGAAATTAAGTCATCCTAGGTTTTTCTATAAAATGAAATGATTTAAGTTATCAAGTACAAATCCCTACGCATCTGGACGAATTCATTTTGAACCATCCCTGTGTAGCTATAAATGCCTTGGAAATTTCAAATGAATTGATCTCAGTACAGGTGTGATTTCATTACAGATGACTGCTAAATGCAGCCTTTAAGTATATAGCACTGTAAAGATGCTAATTTTTTCTAGAGTCCAATTTTGTTGGAGTGGAAACTTCAGCATTTTGCTGAAGTTTTCCCCTTCAATGCACATGTAACATAACAAAATAACTTGAAATTTTACTTTAATATGACCAACTTACCTTTATTGTTTTTTTCCCTCTTTCTTTTTTCGTTTTTCTCTCACAGAAAACCCCTTTCGTTACGCTTAGTCCTATCTCCCTCTAGGGTGTGATAAGTTCTATATGAACTGAATGATCGTATGAGGAACCCTTTTCATATCCTAAAAAGCTACAATGCTCCAACTTGACTTTCTACATTTGATTTTAGAGATCTACATAGGGGTGTCAATGAGTCGAGCTTGGCCCACCTTAGTTTGGGCTTGTCATATGAAGGCAAAGCTCAGGCTTCGAGCAAGCTGAATTTAATGAAGCTCAGCTCAAGCTTGCTTAGGAAACAAGCTCAAATCCATGCTTCTTTGCCAGTCAATTGTTTGAGATTGCTAAGCATCTATCCCTTCATTTGGATATTCAAAAATGAAAACCGAGAGCCTTGGCTGCCTGAAGGGTTTAAGACAAGAATGACGGAACTAGTTGAGAAGCATACAACAAAAAACGAGGCGGTGGGTGCCATGGTTCCTCATCTTGGTCACATTGTCACAGCTAGATTTTTTTCTCTGACATAATTGTGTAGCACCCCGACTATCACCCAGCTAAAGTCAACCTTTCAACCATTTGAGTCATTCTCTGACCCGCCAACATGCCCCACATGTACTGACAAGGATACTGTTCTCCCAGAGCACCGTCACGTCAAGCCCTACTTAACCAGCCTACGAATGAATTCCTTGCATCACATGACACACGTCCCACTCATAGGGTTTCATGTGTCATTGCCGCCCATGCGTGAGACTAGTTAGCCACTTTGGCACCTATGTCGTACCATCGAAGTGCATCTCAAATGACCTTGGAGTCCACCACGCTCCATCTATAGCACTGAAGGCTTAGCACGCCTACATCACATCCTCGAGCCATGCTCAAGACATTAAACCCACCAAAAGTCATGGCACCTTACCCGTGTACCATGTCATTCCACGCAAAATGTCACCCTGAGTCTTGTCATGCCACCACTATGGTCGTCTAAGGCTAAGCTAGGATTTTGACCCACAAGGACCAGGCACACCCAAGCATCAAGGCCACGGGATAGCCTATTCGGCTCCTCATGGGCTGCCACTATCGCATAGCGCATGCTACTAGCACCCATATAGGATTGTCCCAGTTCTTAGATAAATGCGTAGTGCTACAACACCAGGCTCCTAAACACTGTCCTATGAGGAAACCCATCCCCCATAGGAACTCAAGGCAAGACCTCTATGTGTGTCAAGAGCCGCCTCTAACCCACGTTGGGGAATACCTCATAGTTTAAGCTCATGCGGGGTAGGAGCATGCCACCTACGCATAGCCACAGTTTGTCATGCCCCCTATGCCTTGGCATGCCTCTTACCCATGTCAAGGGCCTGGGTGCCTCAGAACACCCACTCCTCCTCAAAGTATACACTATGTCTTTCCTAGTTTTCTATAAGGGAACATCACCTCCAAAAAAATCATATTGTACCTATTTACGATAATGTCATCAAGCAATATTTATGGAAATGCCACCACCACAAGCTAAGTCGCCCATGCCACCGCACGCGCTAAGACATGTCCATGACATCCTCCCCCACCTGTCTGGTTGACGTCCTCATCAACACACCCACAACAAATGCTCACTTCGGCTTGCACACCTTTTCCCCTGCCTCAATCACTACCAATCATCACCTAGTACCATACTAAACTCGACTAAGAACCCTTGTACACTGCCTACTCCACGACCAACTATGGTCTTCAACGCACTCTAAGTGCCATTTTGTGCAGTCCATCGCATAGAAACACATCAATAGACATTGTCTGTCGTGTACGTGCACGGTCCATTGTGCACCCAAGTCCACTCAATGATGCTTGCTCGCCCAACAAGCATACTCACATGCACTGAATCTTGACATCTACGGATTTAGACACCTCTGAACATGGCTCAGCGAGCGAATAAACCCAACTCAAGTTCCGTTTTTCCCTATATATTAACCTAAATTCGCCTTGAACCCAAAACACGATCCTCTTACCACTACGTGCACCTTGCACCCAAATGTTCAGCTTCCCCAAATCGAGTTGTGACTTTGTCCGTCGAGCCACAGGTTTCTCCTTTGAGATCCTCTACCCATGCACCTCACAAGGTGTGGCTTGTAAGCCAACCGTAGTCTGTTGCAACATGGTCCTCCCTTCCACTAGGATTCACTCTATAAACTCATATTCCTCTTGACTCGTCTAGCCCAAACTGCTCTCAATTCTAACACACATGCTTTCGTGCAGTCCATTCCTACTAGACCCCTTACATGTCCAACCAAGTTACACCCAAACATCCCCGATGTTCCATGGCAAACAACCATGTTCATTGTTCGAAACCGCCTTGCATAATCTGTCGTGTTATGCCTCCTCTAAGGACTTCCCGTTCTGATCCACTTCCAGATCCGACCTGCAAGCTTTCGTGCAGTCCCATTCCTACTACGGCCACTTACCTGTCAAACCAAATCGCTTCACAACTCACCCCTGCATCTATCAATGTGACAATCAACCCCTTCACCTTGTGCAACATACTAACTCTCATCTGTATGACTCCTGACACTCAACCGGCCAAGATAACAAAGTTCAAATTTAAACTCTATCCACACTAGTATCTCGAACAAATGACCTCAATCATGGCATACCTACACCTGTCATCGCTTCCTCTGTATTCTTTGGATTAAGAGTTCTCCCACTTAAGCTTGTCACCATACTTCTCGGTCTCCCTGAACATCATCATTGTCCAATTCAATCATCCTCTTATGTTGTCTCTCCAGTACCTCAACGTCTTGTGTTTTCACCTCGAGAAGGCATCCATCATTGTTTCCACTTTTCCTTCGGTCCATTGAAGGTCTTCCATAGCTTGCCATAAGCTAGTCAAAAATTATTGTGCCACCCTAGTACCTCGGTCCTCAACACCTTCACTATGAGTAAGCACTGCCCATTGCCGCTCTTGTCTGTCACCTATGTCACCCTAGTACCTCAACACACTACCTTCACTCAGAGCCAACACTTTATCCCTGTCAATGTGTCACTCCAACACCTCAACATTCTATTACCTTCGTCCCAAGTAAATTAACCAATCTGATCCTTATATCGGTCATTGTCTCTGTCTCGCTTTAAGACTTGAGCACACTTGCCTTCACCTTGAGCAGACCCTTGAACTCCGTCTGGCACCACTGTAGTACCTGAGCATACATGCCTTCACCCTAAGTGACCATCCATTCAGATTCTCAAATTGACTTGCCACCATCAAGCCATTTCCTTGACATCATCGTGCATTTCCTGCTTGTGCTATCATGCACATGCCTTCAAGTTGTCCTGACATAAAGCCAACACCACCTGGTAGCCCTGTTCGTCGAAACTACATGGCACACATGCCATTCAACATCACCCATTAACATGCCTTTGAGTTGCTCACCTAAGCCATCAAGACTTTTCTTTGTAAGCTCATTTTCGAATACACAATGCTTTAATGTTGTCTGTCACACCAAAGCTTTCTCAACTGTGTTGTCGACATCATTTCGATCCTGGGCAAGTCTTACTACTGACCCCTACATGATAGACATCAACAGACTTTATAGCCAACAGCCCTCCCACTACTCGGAACCATAGTATCATGCCCAATACCTCACCTGTATCCGAGTAATTCGTCTCCACCACTGAGACATCAGTCAAGCTAGCCCACCTAACCAGCTTGACGTTGTGCACCAAGCACGCTCTGATACTACCCTGCATCAAAGGTCATCCCACCAGCATTAACTGCTGCTCTAATACCAACTGCCATAACCAAATTTTTCTCTCTGTCACAACCGTGTGACACCTCGGCCATCACCTAACCAAGGTCATCCTTTCAACCATTTAAGCACTTCTCTGACCCACCGACAGGCCCTGCATGCACTAACAAGGATACTACTCTCCCAGAGCCCCGTCACGCTAATCCCTACTTGGCCGATCCATAAATGATTTCCTTGCATCCCATGATGCTCGTCCCACTCGTAAGGTTCCATATGTCATCGTCATCCATGCGTGCGACTAGTCAGTCACTTAGGCATCTATGTCAAGCCATCAAAGAGCATCTCCAACAACCCCGGAGTTCACCATGCTCCGCCTATAGCACTGAAGGCCCAACACACCTACAATACATCATCGAGCCTTGCTCGAGACATTAAGCCCACCGAAGGCCATGTCACTTTAATTACTCGTGTACCATGTCATTCCATGCAAGACGACACCTCGAGTCTTGTTATGCCATCGCTGTGGTCGTCCAAAGTCAAGCCAGGATTTTGCCTAACGTAAGGACCAGGCACACCCGAGCACCAAGGCCACGAGATAGCCCACTTGGCTCCTCATGGGTTGCCACTGTCGCATAACACATGCTAGTTACACCCATACATGAAATCCCTTGTCCTTCAACGAATGCGTAGTGCCTCACACTGGGCTCCCAAAAATTATTCTATGAGGGAACCCAACCCTATAGAAACTCAAGGTAACACCTCTCTACGTGTTAAGTGTAACGTCCCCGAAATTCACTACCTTATTTAATCAAGCCACTACTAAACTGGATCCATACAAAATTTTTATTTAAAATTTAAGCATTTTCACCTGAACCTATGATTTTCATGGAATACTTAACCTTAACCTTAAAAACAACATAAACAGCAAAATCATAAACTATAACATCTAACCATAATCTTAAAGATGCAGTGGAAGTAATATCATAAACTTGTACAATTTATAAAACTGGCCTTTCATCATCTCCAATAGAATATAAGACCGTAAATCTTAAAGTCTAAATCTCGAGATAACACATCCCATAACAAGGTCTATAAAATATAGTATAAAGTAAATAGAAAACTAATGAAATATAAAGCATCTGCTGCATGCCTCCCCTTTGGCCTCAAGGTACTCCAAAATGTGCACCTGCATTAAACCTCTCCTATAATAAAAATGGTATGGATGAGTGAGATCCACGGCTCGTAAGTAAGTATACAAAACCTACTACGAAAATTGGACAGGCAAAACATAAATCTTTCAATACAAAATACTACATATATCTTTATATAGAATATATATCAGTTCTAGTGTGTAGGCTTGTGCTAGTGTACATACATCATCTACTAGTCACCATGAAATCTAGACATTCATCATCATGATTCTTCATGTAGGAACTAGACATTGTAGTTCATATGTTTCTTTTTATTCATGGTATTCCTCTAACATCCGTATATGACAATATACATGATTTTACATATACATGACATTCTTCTCATAGTTACATATAGAAATATGCATGATTCTATCTATACATGACATTTTTTTCATATCTACAATTTGCAATTTACATGACAATATATGTTTACCCTCACATGATAAATATTTCATAGTCCATCCATAGTAAAGATACCTAAAGTACATTTCAATGGGAAATTCTATTCATTTACCATGTATAAACTATACTTTTTAAATATGGGTATGCATATTCAAATCACATCAAGTTAAACACGCATCATTCTTAAGTAACTAACAATCATAATACCACATTTGTATTATAAGACATTAAATTTTACTTTTATATTCAATAAATCTATCCTTACCTTAGTATTTACCATTCACTTTTTTTACTGGTTATTTATTATTCATCATGTTTTCAATTATCACTTATTAGCTTTCATTATCATTGTCTTAATATTTACTTATCATTTTTCATTGGTCATTTAATACTTCTCATGAATCTTCAGAGCATTGACTTGTATCTCAATGAGAAAACTTATATTCTTTTAAAGGTTATGAGCTTTCAATTGTTTCTTAATATTTTATTTACTTACTCATATTAAAGACTTGTATTCTCATTAATTGTTTATAACACTTTTTTTTTTCCTTTCATTAAACTTTATTTCTTATATAACTTATGAACTTATTATTCTTGTGAAACTTAAGTGTTTCTATTTTATTGTTTTGATACTTTTATTTTTTTTACATGACTTATAATTGTACTTTGCTTTTAAAACTTATATGGTGTTCTTCTATCCTTAACATTCTTTTTTTTCTTATGAACCTTTCCATTTTTTTTATAATGGTTTCACTCATGTTTACGTATCTTATGAACATTTATTTATTTCTTAATATAGTTTCATTCTCATTAATGAGACCTGTAAGGTTACTTACACTTACTCACATTTACTTGGTATCACTTTCTTACACTTATATTTTACCATCTTACACTTTCGTAAACTTTTCCTTCACTTATTTAATATTTTACTTTCACTTACTTACATTTAACATATCATATTATTCCTAATCATAAAGAACATCATCATACCATTGCTTATACCCCAATGGAAGGACCATCAAATCATTGCATTCTTACTCCAATGGGAGGACCATCATACCATTGTATTATTACCCTAAATGGGATGACCATCATACTATTGTATTGTTGCCCCAAATGGGATGACCATCATACTATTGTATTATTATCCCAAATGGGAGGGCCATCATACCATTGCATTCTTACTCCAATGGAAGGACCGTCATACTTAAGACACTTGTATTTACTTGTCTTACTTCATTCTTTACTCCTTCCCAATAATGTAACATTTATATCTTAATATTCTTACTTATCTCATTTTATATTTCTTTGATTCTCTTTCCATTTCACTCATTGATTTATTACCAACTTACTTCATCATATCACTACATAAACATTCTTTGACCATAATACAGTAACATATATTATTCACATGTTATATTCATTAACGTAATAATATAGAATAAGTCTATCACTATAGGCATTCACTAGTATCATAAAAATACATCAAACTTTATACCATACATTTTCTAACATGATTAGAAGCATGTGCAATTCCAATAAATCAATCTCGAACTTATCCAACAAGAAATTATAGAATTTTGCATGTTATTATACTTTCAAACACTATATAATCAATCCACTTTTCCCAAATGAAATTTTCAACAATAATCATATTACACGTGCTTTCAAAACATTTATAGACATATCTCATAACTCATTTGGATCATTTCATAACAATGCCTAAGTAATTTATATGTTGTCATTAACTATTTCCATCTAGTAAGAGTCAACATGCATCATAATCAATTTTTATTTATGTAACTAAATCAATTTCTTTATTCTTACAATAATATGTTAAGAGATGTTCAACTTCAATTCAAATATTTATGTTTTTAATGGGATATCAAGTTTTTCATGCATTAATAACTATCATGGAGGTTGTAGATTCATAAATCCTCAACTTGCATATTTCCAAAACTCATGGAATCCAATATCTTAAGGAAATACATATGCATCTAATGTAAAACCATTATTCTTTACAAATTAAATTAGAAATTTCTAAGATCATAGCATAATATGACAAGATTTCATCACAAATCACCAAAAGAGTTAGAGTTTTTAAGGTCCTAGCAAAGGGATTCACAAACATATGAGAAAGCATGTATAGAATCAATATTTCACCATTACAAAACTTTTAAGAACCTAAAACATGCAAAAATGAAGTAAGTTTTGTATAACTACTTACTATAAACTTCTTCTACTTTCCAAGAAGATCTTGAAAAAGGATCTCCTTCTCTTTCCCTTTATCTTATGTAAAAAGATGTAGAATTAACATTAGAATGATGAAACTAAGAAGATCTATGAAAGAATGAAGATATCCTATCAATTTTTTCATAGTTGGATGTGAAAATTACCCAATTAGGAAATAAACCCCATTTATTTCCTAAGTTCACTAACCTCTCTAACTTTTCATTTCTTAGGTGTATTATAACCTTATTTGAGTGTAAAATTTGGTTAAAAACCATTTTGGGTTCGAGCCTAATCTTTTAGAAAGGTTCCAATCACGTTAGGGGTGACATCCCTAACTTAAATTTCATTTATGGGTGTCGGCAGTTGACCCAGACGACTCTCGGTCAACCCCAGTACCCCTCCGCAGTCGACCGCGACACCTCACAGGCGATCGGCCTGCACACACCCGAAACTCCCATAATTTCTCAACAAAAAACACCCGTGGGAGATTGGCCATAACTTTTTGTAGAAAAATTGGAATTGAGTGTTATTTGTTGGGTTAGAAACTATAATTCAATGTCTTTCCAACAAGGTATTGATCAGGCTCTAACTTCCTTGGGATTTGTGTCAATGGTCCCAAGAAGTAACCCTAATTACACAGGTCTATTAGCATAAACACCTTATGGAAGAATCGACATAACTTCTTATAGAAAGCTCATAATTGCATGAAATTTTATTTTTATGGCAAATAGACTCCTAGATATTTCCATCAATATATGACATGACCTCCAATTACTTATAAATTTGTATTAGTAGTCCAACAAAGGTACCTTTAATGCAAAGATGTGATAACTTTCAAACTTGATAGGTTTAAGGCCCAACTTGGGTTTTACACTTCTAACTTGGTCCAATGGGTTCTTAAACCATTTTTGGTATGTTTAAATATGTTAAATGATACTTTTACCCTTGTAAGAGTGAAATTACATTATTACCCTTTAAATGAAATACAGGGTGTTATACCAATAGTCACCCTCAATTCGCGTTGGGGAATGTCTCACAGTTTAAGCTCATGCAGGCTACGAGCATGCCATCTACACATAACAACAGTCCGTCGTGCCTCCTGCCCATGCCAAGGGCCTGGGTGCATCAAAGCACCTACCCCTCCTCAAGGTGTACATTATGCCTTTCCTAGGTTTCCATAAGGGAACATCACCCCCTAGAAAATCATATTGTACCTATTTACGATAATGTCATCGAGCAATCTTTACGAAAATGCCACCACCACAAGATAGGCCGCCCATGCCACCGCACGCCCCAAGACATGTCTATGACAACCTGGTCATTGGAGGATTGATTCCTCGTGTATTTGTAGTAGAACTCTTGTTGGAAAGCTTAGAGGCAGTGGTGCCCATGTATGGTGGACATCTTGGTGTCAAATGCCATAGACTACATCAAGTTGTTCATTTCGCACATGCAATGGTGAAGCCACATGGGGGCGGGAGGGGGCCATGGTCCCTCCAAACTTTTGAAAATGCCCTAAATACCATTAGGGAAAGGGCATAGATGTTTTGTCCAAGATTTTGTATGCCCTACCATGTCCTTTATCACAAGTTGACGCATGATTGTTTTTATTTTATTTTGGTGACTCTTTTAATTAAAGAGCAAATGTTCATTTGAACACTTTTTACCATTTTGACCCTATAGACCCCATTTTTATGGGTACTTATTTTTCCATTTGAAAACTGTTTTTATAGTTTTAATCCTATGCACCCAACCTTTGCGAATAGGATATGGTAGGACATACAAAATCCTAGACAGAACATTTTTCCCCTGAGGAAAAGCCAATATATGTTGGGTTAAAAGATCTTTTATGCTCATATATTGTATACTCTCCAATTTTGAATGAAAGTTTATTAATAGTTAATTGATTAAAAGTAATAATAGCAATGGTATCCATATCACAATATAAAAGATACCATAACTGTGAATGCATATTAGATTAATTAATCTTCCATTTTACCTTAAAAAAATTAATATTACAAAAGTGTATATATGTATGTACATGCATGCCCTTCCATGGTATTTTTGTTTTTTCAAAAGAGCCCCTCATGTCGCATAGCTCGGCCTGCCATTATTCAAGTTTGAGCTCAATTTTTTTTGTTCACGAGCTTAGCCTAAAACTTAATCTTAGTTCATTATACTAAAC
>JAOXJP010031409.1:0-16815 GCA_025762735.1 Platanus orientalis | reverse complement strand
CTCCAATCTTGTAAAACAAAATGAAGAACAAAGTTCAATGAAGCTTTCTCAACTCATTTTCCACCATTTTCATCTGTCAACGGTAGAAGAAAAAAAATTCATCAGCATTTTTAGAAATAGAATTAAATTGTTTTTCTTTTCTTTTTTTTTTCTTTTCAAGAGTCCGCAACTTAAGGAGAATATCAAAGCTTATCATGGTTTATAAAAGTTCTCTCTCTCTCATTTGCTCTCACTCTTTGTTTTGTAGAAAAACAACAGCCATTTTAGTCTAGCTCAAGAAGTGACACATTTATTTATTTCTATCATGATGTGTGAACCTGATTTCTTCATGCATTGATACCTCTCTCTCTCTCTCTCTCTCATTTTTGTTCCTCTATATCATAGCCTTGAACTCTGTTAACTATTGTGAGACGGTTGGTAAGTTTATCACTGCTTGAGAATTTGGGGAGGACGATAGATGAAGTAGACGAGTTAGGGTAAATCTCCTCTTCAATTTGGATTATATGAAACGTAATTTAGGTATTTAAAAACTATTTTTTTCTTAATATAAACAAATTAAGTTTAAAACAATGGATATTATGGGTATATCACTCCCAAACTAACTTTTGTAACTAAAATTTTTCTAACAATGTTTTTATTTTTATTTTTTGTTATTATTGATAGTTGAGGGAGGAGACTACATATTACCAATTAGTGTTGAAAGGTACTATGTAATTAACCCTTTTTTGCTTTTATGGTTTTAACCCTGTACATCCCAGCCTTTGTGCTTGGGAGTATGGGAGAGTAACAAATTGGGAGTATAACATTTTTGCTCTAGCACCATGTATGTTTTAGATGCATTGAATTAATTAGGCTGGATATTTTGATATAAAATAGGTGGGGTTAAACCAAATTTCAAATTTCCATCCATTTTCTTCCACGTGTCATCCCTTGGTGTCCAATTCACCACCCTAATCATAACATTTGCTGATTTGCACCCTTTTACCCTTGTCATGCCGGCCTAGGCATATAGCTACGGGCTTTGCTAGAAATTGTCAGGACTAAGGAAAGGCAATCTGGATTTGGTAGGACTAAATAAAGTCACCCTAAGATCAGACTGACATAGGGCTCGGCACATCAGCATCGAAAAAGTGACATAAACTTTTTGGGGATGCTTTTCACTTTTTCAATGCTAATGTGTTGGCCCGTGTTAGTTCTATTTTAGGATGACTTTAGTTAGTCCTATCAAATCCTCGGGGAAAGAAAGGGTATACTGCCAAGCTAAGAACTTGTTTGTCAAGGGCTAGGGGCCCCTTGGCTTCTGTGCACACAAAATCCATACACAATGCGTGTGTAGGGACTTGACAGTGCTTGCATCAACACTAAAAAGTGATAAGCACATGGCCCAAAAAGTGTGAATCATTTTTGGTGCTGATGCAAGGACTGTTAGGTCCTTGCACACGCATTGTGCATGGATTCTATGCACACAAAAGTCAAGCCGGCCAGGGGGTAGGTATGGGCATAGGCTGGGTTTGGGCCATGGCAGGCCTGGCCTAAGCTCACCATATTAGGCATCAGGCTTGGGTTCATAATTTTTTTTAATATTTACATCCAAACCCGGCCCTATGGGATTCATTGGGCCCCAAGCCAATCCATAAATTTCACAAAACATGAATGATGAAGTTAAGGTTTGAACTCAAACTAACTAAATAATATAATAATGCATTACCAATTAAGCTACAAGATCTTACTAGTTTTTAAAAGCTTAAAAAACTATATACTTATATTTTAAAAATTATTTACTATAAAAAATCATTATCTCACTGAGAGTTGAACACAAGAC
The DNA here is from genome assembly GCA_025762735.1 of Platanus orientalis. NCBI lineage: Eukaryota > Viridiplantae > Streptophyta > Magnoliopsida > Proteales > Platanaceae > Platanus > Platanus orientalis. The sequence goes on along the minus strand of JAOXJP010031409.1, from coordinate 14,993 downwards.
CTTTTGCGAAATTTTTTTTGTTTTTTTTTATAAATTGAACTATGATGAAAAGAGTTATAGCCTATTTGGTAGCCACTAGTAATGTAATCATTTCATTTCTAATTTCTAAGGTACTTGTAGCCATAAAGTAATGGTTCAAAATGAACTCATTCAGATTCTTACTATTGTTAACTAAAATTAGAAATGAAGTCAACTTAGGTTTTTTTATAAAATGAAATGATCTATGTTACCAAGTTTAAATTTGAATAAATTCATAAAAAATAAGTATAAATCTGAATGAGTTCATTGTGTACCATTACTTTATGGGTATAAATGCCTTGGAAATTTGAAACGAAATTATTACATTAGAGGTGGCTGTCAAACAGTTCCTTAATAAAATGTATATAATACATACAAATATATATTATATATAGACAAGTTGGGATCTTGGGCTGGGCTGAAGTAAGGCCAACCCGATCCTTTAAAAAAGTTTGGGCCCTGGGCCGGGTTTAACTTGCGCTGGTGCTTTGGGCCAAATGTTGGATCGGACTCGGAAAGACCGGGGCCCATGCTCACCCGAAGGGTGACGTACGATCCTTCTTCTGTCTTTTTTGGCCAGAGGAGAGAGGGAGGCAAAACGATTTTCTCATTAATCATTAATCATAATCATAAATCGCCCGAAATCGGAAGCGTTTCTGGTGGTGTGCGGGTGTTCTAAAGAACGAACGAGAAAAGCCCCAACTCCTCTGTCGCGCCATACAGGTACGCTCTCTCTCTCTTTCTCGTCTACAACTCCTCCGTTCCATCCCGTTTTCATCTCCCTTTCTATTCTCTCTCCGCCTCTTTCCTTCTTCCTCTCTCTGTATTTTTATTTTTATTTTTTGTAATTTCGTGTCCTAAATCTCATACCTAGTTTTTAGAGATGTGAATTTGGCTGGGAGGAGTTTGAGTTTCTGCAACAGCAAATATATATTTCTGAACCAGTTCTTTGTAATTTCTCACTCTGGGTTTCGAGCACATTCATTTTTCTCATTCAAGTCTTTAGCTTCTGAATCTTTCTAAGTGAATTTCACAATGGATTGTTATAACTGCATTTCAGCTTCTCTAATGCGGGAGATTAAAGTTCTGAAGCTCCTGAATGCTGAACTGTGGATTCAGTTATAGTAGTCATGCGAGTAGTTGAGCAGTGGCTTCCTTTTCGTCACAAGCAGAACTTAGCAGTTCCTAACTTCAATCTTGCTTTTGTGCTGTTAGTTTGTCTCAGATAACAGTTCTTTCTCTGAGAATGATTAGACAGCTCGATTTTATGCTTCCAAGATCTTTCTTTTGAGATCATCAATGGTGCTTTCCAGAGCTGCCAGATTTTTCATACTCTGATTTAATCGGCCTTCAAAGACTGTTTTTGGGCATTTTTGTTACAAACTTTCCTGTTTTCCATAGGGTGTTAGTTTTCGTGTGTAAAATCTATTCAAGCTCCTCATGTTAATGAAGATAAACGTTTTCTCAGACCGGGTAGAGTATAGCATGTTGATGTGCATTGTTTGGTATAGCTACAAGAAATTATATTGGCTAACTGTACATTCTGTTTTTAGCATAAATAAGCATCTTTAAAGGTAAGTATATTGTCTACAGATGTACTGTATGAGTTCTTTTGAGACTTGCTAGTAGAAGTGATGAAAGAGTAGAAAGTTAATATTTTACAGAAATGCTGGCCAGGGGAATTTGCACAAGGGGATGTCAAGTCTTAGTCATTAAGAGTGTAACTAATGTTTATATTGGAATTTTGTCCTTTTGGCTCTCATTGAAGCTTGAAGATTTACCATTTGACTGGTTCCACCTAACCGTCTTCTACACAAAAACAAGCAAATTGGATGATTATATTCATTGGATCGATTGCTTCTTTTTTTTTTGTTATATGGGCATAAAGTGATATTGTGGAATTATCTTTATATTGATGATGTGTAAGATTTTTCTAATGAAATTCGCATTTGGCCTGAGATATTTGCTAGGAGTAAACACCTCCTGTCCCATTCCATTTATCCAATTGTTGGGCTATGGAAAATTCAGTTGAATCATCATTTATGAACAATGTTCAACCAAATAGGATTCTAATCATGGATTCTGAAATCAGATTTTAGAAATAGGACAGCTTTGAATTCTAACCATTGTTTTTCAGAATCTGATTTTGAGAATCCATTATCAGAATCAGTAATCGATTTTGATTTCCTAACCAAACACAGTCTCACGATTTTGTGGGAGTTGACGGAGAATGAATGCCCACCCACTCCATCGCTCCTCCGTCTACAAGGTTTCTTCTCTCAATATCTCCTCTGTCTATTACTGTCTACTCAGGTACCCTTTCTTCCTCCTTTCTCTCTCATATCTCTTGCTATTCTTCAATGCTTTCTATATTACATTTCTCTCCCTCTTCTCTCATTTTCTTCCTCTGTCTTTGCTTATCTCTCTCCCTCGTCTCACTCTTGCCCGAGAGAGAACAAATCCTAATCGAGTGGGTAATGTCTGTCTCAATTAAGAGCTGCATCCTGGATTTGATAATGTCAAGCTTCTCAATTACCTTTGCTGTTGAAGCAGTTGGAGCCTTCACATTATCGTGACTTTGGCTAGCTGCTACTTATTTTTCTTAGATTTCAACTGTTAGTTGTCTTAACCAACTAAACAACTAGCTTTTAACCCTCCTGCCTACCCCCTAACACACAAACAAACTTAAAATCAAGAATGCAATCTGGGGCTGGATGGTTTTCCGATCTTGTTTTATAAGTTGTATTAGAAAGTGATTCAATAGGATTTGATGCAGGCGTTTAAGGACTTTTATGACAAGGAATTCCTCGATAAGGGAAGCAACGCAACTTTCATCTCTTTGATCCCGAAGAAACTAGGGGCTGACTTGATGTTGGATTTTAGGCTTGTTAGCTTGATTGGGAGCACTTATAAGATTGTGTCTGAATGCCTGGCCCTATAGCTGAAGGAATTTCTGTCTTCAATCATCTCAAACCATCAAGGGGCTCTTTTGAAGGGCAAATCAATTCTGGATGGGGTGATGTGTGCCTGCAAATGCATTGATGATAGGCTTTGGGTCGGGATCTCTGGGATAATTTGCAAGTTGGATATGAAGAAGGCCTACGATCATGTAAATTGGGATTTTCTTTATTACATTTTGAGGCAGTTCGGGTTTGGTTTGAAATGGCGGAACTGGATGTGGAGGTGCTTCAGCCTTGTATCTTTTTCTATGCTATTAAATGGGGTGTCCACTGGAACCTTTGATTGGTCCAGAGGTCAGAGGCAAGAGGACCCACTATTCCCCATCCTTCTTTTAGTTGTTGAAATTTTGGGAAGAATGCTTGGTTTGACAACAGATATTGGGTTAATAGAGGGTTTCCAAGTGGGCAATGTCAATGTGGTTGTGTCCCATCTATAATGTGCGGACGACACTCGTATTTTGTGTAACAATTCTCAAAGGAAAATATGCCTGTTGAGATGCATTCTCAAATGCTATGAAGCAGTTTCGGGTGTGAGGATGAACCTTGCCAAGAGCTCCCTCATTGCAATAGGAGAGGTTCCAAATCTGGACCAATAGGCAGCTAGGGGTAGCAATAAGCCGAGCTAACTCGGCTTGTCTCAGAGCTCAGCTTGTCATGAGCCAAGCCTAAGTCTTGTTTTAAGCTCGACGAGCTGAGCCTGAGCCTAGATTTGAGCTCGTTTTTAAAGTGTTTTCTATACTAAATAGAAGGCTATTTTAGTCTTTTACAAAAATCTTCTGTGCAACACAACTCATCGTTGTCTTGCTTGTTTACCTCTCTCTCCGCCTCTTGCTTTAACCGGCGACAAAATACTGATTTCTCTTAGCACCGACCTGACAATGATGAAACACTCCAACAAATCCATACAATCTCTGTTACTATTGGTGTCATTAGAACCCCAAACACCACAAATCAACGACTCCAATGAATGAACTCCTAAATTTGTAGACCAAAAAATCATCGACTCCAACAAATTGTTAAAGCCATTAGAACACTCTATAAACTCAATCAACAATTGTTGATTCCACCCTTTGTCTTATCATTAGAGTGGTTGGAAAATTGGGGAGAGGAACGAAGACTAGTTCCCCTTAGTTTCCCTTATTTTGTAATTGTTTAATGTATTTGAAAGGATATTCATTGAAATCAGGATTAGATCATCTCTCTTACCATGGGAGCTTGCTCATCTTCTCCCCTAACCTCATCTAACTCACCCACAATCTATCTTTCTATCTCAAATTAGAGGTAACGAGCATAACAACATATGAGTGTAATGTATCTTGCCAGAAAACATGAAGACAAAGAGGAGCTGGACCAAAGTTTCTAGTGCCTTTTTTGCTTTCCAAAACTAAAAATAGGGCCTCTTTGGTCATTTCAAATTTTATCATCCTCCTCCATTAGATCTCAACTTTCAACTCTCTCCACACAATGTACGAGACTAACCATCTCTATGTTTTTTCATCAAATCTAGACTTAGAGTTTCACTTTGAAGGATTAAAGAACTCATTGATGTAGTCGATTATGAGTTTCATCACAAACCCTCTTGAAAATATCATACATCACATATGTACTCCATCAGTGATCCCTTTATCAAACTTAATCTTATTCTTCATGTCTATTGAACATGAGCCATACTGAGCATATGCATCAATTTGTTTTCTAATTTCATTTTTTCCCAACTACTTTGGTTAGTCCCATCCGATGTCAGGAGTTAAGAGACGGTCTTGGCTGATCCCATCCAATGCTATGAGTTTGAGATAGTTTAGCTTTTGCAACAATGATTCTTCTTTGGTTGTGCTTGCTACCTTCAATGAGAGAGAGAGAGAGAGATTGTGGAAGAAAGAGAATAATGGTTGAGAATGAAGCAGACGGAGGAAGAAGATAGAGGATTTTTTTTTGGTTGGCAAGCTTAAACCAAGCCAAGCCTAAGCTCGGCAACTCGGGCTTGTCACGAGCCTGAGCCGAGCCTGAGCTTTGCCTTCATGTGATGAGCGCAAGCTGAGCTGGGTGAAGCTTGGTTCATTACCACCCCTACTGGCAACTAATTTGGGGTGCAGAATTGGGCGTCTTCTTATTACCCATTTAGCTCCTCCCCTTAGATCTCAGTTCAAGAGGAAAGACACTTGAACCTGGTGCTAGAGAGGATCAAAAGAAGGTTTGCGTGATGGAAATCATTGTACCTTTCAAAAGGGGGGAGGGCTATACTAATTAAGGTGGCTTTGACAAGCATACCGATATTTCATGTCCCTTTTTATGATTCCCAAGCAGGTGACTTAACAAATTGAAGCACTCTAAAGAAATTTCCTTTGGATAGGGAGTTTGGTCGACCATGGGCATCATTTGGTTGTTTGGGAGAGGGTGTGCACTCCTAAGCGCAAGGGAGGGTTGGGGATTAGAAGGGTGGAAATCTTGAACAAAGTGTTGCTTAGCAAGTGGTTTTGGAGGTTTAGGGTTGAGGGGGATAGCATTTGGAGGAGGGTAATGGCCTTGAAATATGGGGTTCAAGGGGCGGTGATCCAATACACGTTAGGGGCTTAATAGGGATAAGTCCTTGGCGAGGCCTAATGAAATTCTTTGAGGATTACAAGGAGTGAGGTGGGTAGTGGGAAACGAACAAATGACAATCTTTTAGGAGGATAAGTGGTGTGGGAACACTTCCCTCAATATGGAATACCCGATGATTTACTCTTTGGCTTTAAACCCTCGGGTTATGGTGGCAGAGTATGTTGACTTTTCTTATGGAAGATACATTTGACAACCCATTCTTAGGAGGCCAACTTTTGATTGGGAGATTACAAACATTGTTTCCTTATTGGAGAGGATTGGGGAGGTCCCCATGGACCTGAGCAAGATGAATATGAGGATTTGGACAACAAGCTATGATGGGAGTTTTTCCGCCAAGTCATGTGCTGAGTGGCTGGTTACCTCTTTAGGGTCGCATCTCCCCTGGAAAAAAATCTGGTATGGCCTAGTCTCTCCAAAGTTTCGGTTTTTCTTATAGATGGCAACCATTGGAAAAATATCAACTATTTACAGACTATAGAAAAAAGGCCTTTACATCACCAACTTGTGTAGCTTATGTTTTGAGAGTGGGGAGTCAATGTCTCATGTTCTCCTTCATTACCTCTATTCTTAGTGATTTGTTGTAGGGTGGTTTGGGAGTTTTGCTTTAGTTGGGTGCCCCCTCGGGATCTACCTTGGCTTCTTCATGCTTGGAAGACAAAGGCCCAAGTCCAAGCCGAAAGTGTATTTGGAGGCTTGTCCCTGTTGCAGTATGTTGGTCTATATAACATGGTTTTTGAGGGTTTTGTGGAGCCTTCATATCAAGTATTTTATTTGGTTAAAGAGAAGATTATATGATGGGTTTTCCTTTGGAATGGTTGTTCTCATCTTTAACCTGGGGATCTTAGAAGGAGTGGATGGGATTATAGGATGTAACTCAATCTAATGTAGGGGGTTTTATGCTTGGCCTTTGGGGAGCAGCAGTTTTCTTTTTCCCCTTCTCTCTCTCTCTCCCCCCCCCCTCTTGTTCTCTCTTCTTTGGGGATGTCTTATTGTCTTATCCCCCTTCTTTTCTTTATAAAGTTTTTTATTCATAAAAAAATAAAATAAAATCATTTGATGTTTGATGCTCAATGCCATTGTCCAGTCTAATAAATGATTTGTGGAGACACCATGTGTTTTAAAAGTTTTGTACTCCATGATGCATGCTTGTTACTTGATAGGGTATCTCATTCCATAAGTTCATATGCCCTACATGTCTTTATTTATTTATTATTTATTTGTAAGGAATTCATTTATTGAAGATAACAAAATATAGCAAGTACAAAGGGGAAGGGTCACCAGGAAGGTGAAGCCATGGTAAAAGAAATAGGACGAAAGATCTTACTATCTGAAAACCAAATTACAACTCCTCACACCGCAAGGCATCTCACTCCACTTCCTTAAAATTAGCCCCTATAGAGACCCAATCAAAGAGAATCTTGTAGATAAAAACCACAAACTCGCCATGACTTCTAAACTTATCCTCAAAGATCCTATAGTTTTTTTCCTTCTATAGCCCCCAACAAATGGCCTCCGGTAAGACATGTCAAATGGATCGGGGAAAACTCTTAAGGCCACTAATCCCCCACCCCATGATCAGCTCATTAAAGTGCTTTGGAAAAACCCAAGATATTGGAAGATGAGATAGGAAAAATCTCACACCAATTTAGCCATAGAGAAATGAATGAAAATGTGACTTATCGATTCCTCTTGCATGCATAGGATACATCTATTAGCCAAATTACAATCTCTACTTTGAAAATGATTATAAGGCTTTTTATCCAAGTAGCTACTCCAAAGGAAGAATGATACCTTGGAAGGGATATCCAAATTCCAAATGCCTTTATGGGGAATTGAAATAACAGGGAAATTTGATACCTCAACATAGAATGTTGTATAAGTGAAATAACCCTTCTGATTAACCTTCCAACTCCATCCATCACCAATGTCTAGTGTAGGTGAGATTACCTATTACCTTTAGTAAGCTATTCATCTCTCCTAGTTCCCAATCATTTGGATCTTTTCTTAACCTAGGATCCCATACCCTTCTACTAAAATCATGACAACCCACCACCGAAGATTGGGGATCCAAAGACAGACAATTGGGAACTAGGTTGATTAGAGAGATTAATGAAACAAGGGTATACTTCTTTCTGAGTTAAAAACTTTCACATTTGCAACCTGACAATGATTGTTTAAACCCATCAACTCTAGGCCACTCCTCATTATCTATAAGCCGGAATGTTCTTCTAGCCTTGGGTATACATAACCTAAATTGCCTAATGATGTAGGCAGTAGGATTGATGGCATTTGGCATATAGAATAATAGTGTAGACTGATTCTATAACCCACGGTTTATAGAGTTTATATAGTTGATCATTCAAGAAATAAAACATAAGTAGAATTGTATGGATTGTGCTGAAAAATTACAGAACATAGGCAATAGAAGAAGAAGACAATTGCACCCAGGGTTCAAGGCAATCACACCTTGAGAAGCAATCACACTTCAATAAATTGCAGAAAATTTCATTAATAGTTCATATTCTCTATACCAATTGGCCGACCTCCTTATATAGAGGTTTACAATTCTTTTTGGTTATAGTAACCATACAATGGACAACTAGTTTCTATTTCTTAAAAGATGTTAGTTTTTAAAAAGTAAGTGCTGAAAATAATTAGAAACTCCTTGGATTCTCCTACTAATACTTGTTAATTAACATAATCCAAATAAAATAAAAAAGATGCCTATTTACTAGGCTGCTGCCAGCTACTATATGGACTCTATGGGCTTTTGTCACGATTCCCTCATAATTACAGTCATGCCACTTAGTGACATAAATCTCATATTACCCTTGTATGTTGTTATACCCTATATTAAACATTGTAATATGTGGCATCTAAGGAATCCATAGGACTGTCCCAATGTGTCCATCATAACTCCAACTCCCACATGGGCCTTACATCATCATAGTACTGCCATATTGAAATAGGGGCAGATTTAAGCCTTCTCTGATATGTCTTTACATGTTGAGTATGATTCCCATCATCTTTCCCCATCTTGGAAAAACTCGACCCTGTTGATGTTGATGTTGATGTTGCAGAAATGTAACGCTTATACAAGTCATAGTTGAGATATCAGAAATCATTAGTAGTAATCCACGTATAGCCAGAGTTAAGCCAAATCTTTTACTAGACAATAAACTTTTGGTATGCACCTGAGCATGTTGAAACAACTTGATCATCAAGTACATCTATATTTCTTCCTTCAAAGGGGTTGCTGTAGGTAAATGAACTACTGGATCATCTACATGAGACACATCTCGTTGACCATGATATAAGGTGAGGTCGGCCACGTTGAACACATTACCAATACCCATATCTTTTGGCAAGTCAATAATATAAACAATTTTTTTTTTTTTTTGGGAGAGGTAAATGGAGCACTTTATTGAAACGAGAACAAGCAAAAGCAATAAGACAAGCACAAACACCATCGAAGGGGTGAAAAGTAAAAAAGAAACAACCAGCAAGCAAAAACAAAAGATATCCTCGCTCCAGATTGAGTACCACTCATTCACTCAATATCCTGAAAATCAGCCCCCATGGACACTCAGTCAAACAGGGATTTATAGATAATCAGGGATCGAGTACCACTCATTAGAACTGATCTTCCTAATTATCTTGAATTGACCAATGCTCCTTAAGTGCAGCTTTTTGTAGACACCTTTAGGAGAACATTTAGGTCTAACACATATCATGACTATATCACCTTCGTTAAACTCAACAAATCTGCGCTTCAAACCAGCCCGTGATTTGTAAATCTCTTTGCTAGTAGCAATCTCACACCTCATGTCATCATATATGTTCTTGGTGTGATTTGATAATATATCTACATTAGCACTTGGACACACTTTAGGAGGTAAAGGAATCAAGTCAATTGGTTTCTTAGGCTGTATTCCTGTCACAATCTCAAGTGAGCTTCTGCCAGTAGTCGTATTCACATAACTGTTGTCAGAAAATTCATCTATAGGTACCGTATGATCCCCCTAAGTCGCATGATCTCAAATCAAACAACGCAAGAAATCTCTCAAACTCCGATTTACAACTTCTTTCTGCCCATCTTTCTAAGGATGAAAGGCTGTAGAAAACTTGGGCTGCGTATTTTATGACCTCCATAATGTATGCCAGAAATAACTCATTAACTTTACATCTCTGTATGAGACAATGGTCTTAGGAAAACCATGTAATCTCAAAACCTCTCTGAAGAAAATCCGTCCAATATGAACAGCATCAGTAGTTTTACTACATGGTATAAAATGTGCCATTCTAGAAAACCGATCAACTACCATTATTATAGCATCATTTTCTTGCAAGGTCTTGGGTAAACCAAGGACGAAATTTATACTAAGATCTTGCCATGGTTCAGTGCCAAGAGACCAGGCCCCACAAAACAGATTTCGTCAGTTTTTTAATTTTAATTTTAATGTCAAACAGACTTGACATTAGAGTGACTGTCTGCCATTAGCCTTTTGCTTTATGTTGTGTGTGTTGCATAGAGGAGACCATTACAAGGAGCTACAGAGACAAAAGCGATGCAGAGGATCAGAAGTTGTTTGATTGGTGCCTGTATCCTGCTTCAGATGGAGTGTAAGCTCTGGGCTTCATTTAGATTTGATATTATGGGTTGAGGTTCTTTTGGGGTATCTATTTACTTGTATATTTATTGATGTTGTGAAGGAAAGGTTTTGTTGGTTAGAATTTACTAAGGGATGTTGGTTAGGCTTTAGATTCATAGTGTAAGGTTTAACTGCAAGTTTTTTTTTTGATAACTGTTTAACTGTAAGTTTATGGAGAGGAATTTTGGAGATAAATGGATCACTTTTTTGGGAGAGAGTATAACTAGTGACATGGCAGCTTGTGATTTAATGGCAAATATGGCTCTATATAGAGTGGAATGGTGGAACAGGATTCATCTAGCTAACCCCAAATAGTTGGGATAAGGCTGTTGTTGTTGTTGTATAACTAGTGACTTGATATAAGAGTGGAAGAAAGGGGGCGGGGGGACAGTACAGGGGATAGAATTGTGAGTTCTCTGTCTTTGGAGGTTCTTAATTTGTGCCCTTTCCAACTAAGTTGGGATCTTATTATAGGGACTTGAGTTGATTAGTTTGATCACTGTTGAGTTCCAAGAATACAAATTTCTCTGAAATTTTATGCTGGCCTTTTGTTTTGTGAGAGGCCTCAATCTATATTGAAGAACAACTTGGTCTTGTTCGTAAAGCAGATTCTTCAGAAATCCTCCTTGTTATTGGTTTTTTTTGGTAGAGTCCTTGTTGTTCATTTTAGAGAAAATCTTGGTCTTGTTCATAAAGTGGATGTCAGAGAACTTGCACTTGATTGTTCAAAGTTGGGGGTGTCTTGATTGTAAGCTGATGAAGTTGTGTTAAAGAATCTATTACTAGAGGAGGATGCCATAGTTATACCACCATGCATGTACAAATTAAGTAATCTCTTTCACCAATAATTCATCTGGAATCTTCATAGTGTTCATTCAGAACTTTTACAAGGAACTAGGAGACTTATGACTAATGTGCTTGTAATACACCTGATTATTTAACTTACAGTTGACAGATTTGACTTAATTTGAATTTTACCAGACTAATGGCACCTTTTTTGAAAACTGAACATTATTGTCACCTGGGTATAGAATTTTGTACTTAAATTCTAATTTCTTTTTTTTTTTTTTTTTTTTGAGAGGTAAATAGATCATTTATTATAGATAAGCAAAGCAAAAGGTAGCAATTACAACAAATAGGGATCATCGTGGAAGTGATACCGACATATAAAAACAAGACAAGCACTCCCCTACCAAAAATAAGTTACAACTCATGCCATATGGCATGACATTTCTTCTCTTCAAACGTAGCCCACTCAAATAGAGCATTATATATAAAGACCACCAGATTTTCATGACTTCAAAACTTATCCTTAAAGATCATGCTATTTCTTTCCTTCCACAATCCCCAACAAATAGTTGCTGGTAAGCACGCCAAATGTCCTGAGAAAAGCTCCCAAGACCACTCATCCACCAACCTGAGATCAGCTAATTAGAAAGCATTGGAAAAGTCCATGGAATTTGAAAATGAAAAGGAAAAAGTATTACACCCCTTTAGCCATAGGACAATGAATGAAAAATGACTTACCGATTCCTCCTCTTCCATTCAAAAAATACATCTATTAGCTAAGTTTCAACCTCTACTCTAAAGATGATCGAAGGTTAGAAATTTATCTAGGAAACAATTCCACATAAAGAACAATTATCTGGATGGAATGCTCAAGTTCCAAATGCCTTTATGGGGAAACGAGATCCTTGGGAAATTTGACACCTCAGTATAAAATAATTTAAATGTGAAGCATCCCTTCTGGTTAAGCTTCCAAATCCACCCATTTCCCTTATCATTATTAGGCTTAAGATTACCTAAGATCTCTAGTAAATTAAGCATCTCTCCTAACTCCCAATCATCTGGGTCTCTTCTCAATCTAGGAACCCAAATTCTTCTATTGTCTTTATAACACTTTGCCACTGAGGCTTGAGGATCCACTGCCACTTGGTATATATTTGAAAATGCCTCCATGAGCAGTCATCCCCACCCACAAATCCTTCCAGAATCTAATGTTCTCTCCCAAACCTAGATTAAACGTAATACACTTAACTTCTTTTATTGCTAATTCTTCTCCATTGCTTTCTGAATATTCTGGGTGTGAAGTGCTCAATTCAATTTTACATGTTCTCACTTCCCTGTCATTTTTCTCTACCTAAAAGATATGGGTGTAATTGTGTGTGCATGCATTCGATGTACTTTATTTATTTATTTTTGTAAGTGCCCATTTTTCTTGACTAAGATTACATAAATCCTATCTTCCCTACTGCTACTGATTAACTTTTGTTGCAGCGTCTGACATGTGATCCTTAATGTGCAGGAAGGCTGTTGGTTTGTTTAAATTGAGTTGATGGTTCAATGGCATCATCTGCAATAAAATCTGGTATATTGGTTTCTTTACAGGACCTACACTCTTCTCCATTCTTTAAGCAAGGGGCCTCCCTTCGAGTTACTGGAAAGTAGGTAACTGCAGCCTTCATTCCTTATTCTACCCTTTGGAAGTTGGCCATTGTTCCAGCAGTTATGGGTTTCTATATGCTTGTGCTCCGTTTTACTGTTCCAGTTTGTGTATGTATGTGTTTCTTTTCTTTTATCTTATTTTCTTTTCCAAAAATTTTAGTGACAAATAGAAGAGGATACCAAATTTGCGGCAGTAGTCAAAATTACTTGGGCAGAGGCTCCTAGCTGTCACATGTTACTCGTTGCCACAATTCTCAAAGCGATATGTTCAGGGCTCGAGGGCCATAGCTCAATTGATTGGCATACTGCACCATAACAATGAATTCATGGATTTGATCCCAGCTTGCTCATAAGAAATGAAAAAAATAAAAATAAAAATAAATCTCAAAAGATACAAGAAACTAAGAATTTAAGTCACTAATGATGTACCAGTGAGACACACCTAAATGATCATGTTATATGATGATCTGTTGGGATGGCTGTATTTTCTTTTGTAGCATGATTTAAAGGTTGATCAGACAAGAGAGCTTTAAAGTATGTGAACATCAATATAAAGCAATGAAGGAACAAGGATTCTGCCAGGGTGAAATGTAGTGTTATGAATGCAGGATAAGTGGAAGCAAGGCCAGAATGGTATCATTAGCCATACCCTAACCTCAAGCCTGTATTTATTAAGCAGCTAGCATGCAATACTCTTTGGTGTTCCATGGGCACAGAAAAGAAAATAACACTATTAGATGTCACTTTTATCACTGTAATTTGAATTTTGAACATAAACTAGCAATCTTTCAATCAGGTTGACTTTTGGGCTGGGGGATATTATAGACTGGTGCCATTGAGAATATGGGTACTGTCCATCTGCATGTGTCCACATGTATGATTTTTCCATTTAGATGGTAATTGCTTTGATAAGATTTAGACAATAGATTTGCATTATAAAGTAATTGCTGTAGGCCATTTCTATTCTTAAGTTAATACTAGTTAATATATTACATACTCTGGTTGATTTGGACACTTGACACTATATATTGATAAATAATCAAAACATTAGTTTGTCTTGATAGCATTATTATGTTAAACATCATATGTTTAATATTTCGAGACATTACTTTATCAAGTAATCTAAGTAGCAACATACAAAACTAAAAATCATTCTGTGTATTGATTTACAATCTTGATAATTCATGCTAATACTTACTAAAGATTGGGTAAAACAGCAGTATATATGTCATATAGTTTGCCAGGTTGATTTCAAACACTATATGGGTAGAAATATGCATGGGAAGTACACATAAAGAGCACCATGGAAAATTTAGTGGGCCTACTGTTCCCTTTCAGGCTACAAGAGTATTCTATAGATACTGCAATTGCTGTACTTATGGACGGAAGTGTCAGTCTAAAGATTGACACCCAGCACCTGAGGAACCTCAATTTCCGAATTGGCTCCATCTATCAGTTCATCGGTGAACTCCTCATTCAATCTAATACTGAGGTATGGGGTGTATCCTCTCTCTAAAGACTTTCCAACTTATATTTTTCTCCTTCATGTTGTCAACGAGTGTTAGTGTTTGATCTCCTACTTGCTGTTTCAGGCAATCCTGCAGGCACGTGTAGGTAGGAATGTAGATGGCATTGATCTCAACCTCTACCACCAATCTCTGCAGCTGCTGAGACAGTTTTTAGCCGATCACTTGAATGATCAAACAACGTAATATAACATTTGTTGCTTGGAAGATGCAGTATGGAACTGTGGAAACTAGGTGTCAAGGTTAACCGGCCATATCATGCTCTTGTGGTTAACCCATGGTGGTAATTTCAGTGCAATTAATGATCAAATCCATAACCTCCTGATTGTAGACAGAATGTCAGCCAATTACGCTATAGGCTCAATTTAAATAGTTCTGAAAGTTTAATACAAGCTAATAGGAGCTCAAGAAAATAAATAAAGCAATGATTGACTGCACTTTTGTTAAGACCTAAATGTAGGGGTGGGCATGGGCTGGGCTCGGGCCAGGCCATGGTAGGCCGAGGCCCGGCCCTCAAATTATAGACCAGGTTCGGGCTGGGATTTGGACCCAGCCCTCATTAATTGACCAGGCTTCAGGCCGGCCCATGAATTAAAATAATAATAATGTTGATATGTGGTTTGAACTCTAGACCTATCCAAGGTTCAAAATTTCGATTTTGATGGATTATTTGTTATGAGGATTAATGGAAATTTCACTAGAATGCTTCGAAATATTATGAAAATTTTGATGTGAATTGTTATGAAAATTTCAATCTATGTTGAGCATGATTACACACTCTGGACTAAAAT
>JAOXJP010031399.1:0-16815 GCA_025762735.1 Platanus orientalis | reverse complement strand
GCTGTTTCCGTGACTTGAACCCGCGCCACCAGGGACGCTAACGGTAAGCCTTACCGTTGGGCCAAGCCGCCCTTTAAAAAGGAAAATCTTGCAATCTTGAAATTTCTTCAATAATATATTTGAATTATGTATTAAGAATCTAAGACATAAGTTACAAAAATAGATTCAAATCAAGAATGAAATCCTAACATTCTCAAAAAAAATTCAAAAGTTAACTTTGCAGTGAATACACAGCCATCCAGAAAGTAAGCACCTGGGCCCAGGGTGGTGGACTCAAACTCAGTTCAATAATAATCAGTTTTTTGATAATTAAATTTACTCAGTATAATAATAATCATTTTTTCTTATTATCTCTCAAAAAAATTATAATAATAATCAGTTTCTTGAAAAGTAAAATTATATTTACTAAGGGAAGCAAAGAGGCTCTCTGAAGCTGTAGTGCTTTACACTTGCACATCATAATATTGAATCCCATTCACCCACCCTACCCCATAATCAAATCCGCCTACCAATATTTTCACAATTTTTACACCATGAGGCCCAAAAACAAATTTTCTTGTTCACTTTACTGAGGACTTCATATGATGGCTCCACATGATTTTCAAACACTTGCTATCAGAACTCAGTTCAATAATATAACAAAAAAAAGAACAAACAAACAAACAAACAAACAAAAAGCCTCCGTTTATAAGACATAACTCCAATATACCTATAGACAAAATATTCAACCAATAAGACAGCTTAAACTCCAAGCATGATTAATTTCCAACAACAAATAAATTCAAACTTTCCTAATCTCATTACAACTTTTTAACTCCAGTTTAAAGTACTCCCTAGTTCCTACACCTTCAAAAAAAAAATAATAATAATAATTTGATTTTACTAAGAGTACTACAATGGGGTTTTATGACTAGGAAAAACAATGATTCAGATTGAAAGAAAATGAAAAATAATATAAGAATTAAAACATTAAAAATTCTTCTCAAAAACCTTTTTTTTTCCACCCACGTTTATTATTGGTTTTTCTCTTCTCTTGAGAGAAGTGATCTCAGGCTACTTATCAGTATGAGGTCTCAGTACACCAAGCCTAAAAACTGATTGAATCATTTAACCAAATAATAGTAGAAATCCAATGCAAATTCTACAAATCAAAACCAAAGTTGGATCCATTGATGATAACAGAAAGATTAAAACAGTTAAGACATTCTAAACAACCTTGCCATATAAATCATTTAATTTTGCTACATTATGTAGATGGATACAGCAAACTAAGCAAGGAGAACAAAAATTGAAAGAAACAAAAAGATGAAAGAACAAGATACAACCAAAAGCTCCAAACAGCTTATAGTAGACATAATGGCATGACAGAAGCATCAACCCATAACATTTCTCATTTTGTTGTGTGTCGATGCACAACATACTCTGCTCCATTTGCCCTATGTAGTGAGAAAACAAGAAACTTCTCTAATGATAATTTTCTTAACACCGGCAAAACAAATGCATGAAGAACATGAAATGAAAATCAGACTTGGCAAAAAACGGATCAAAATCGATACATTTAAGTGAAGAACAGCATAGATGATCAGAAAGTAAGACTGAAATTATAGATCAGAATTCAAACATAACTAGAATTGCTCGAAAAAAAAAAAAACAAGGACATCGAATTATTACCTTCAAAATCTCCTCTCGGAATGGCAAGAAAAAGAGAAAAATAAAACGATTTAGGTTTTTTCAGAACGTTAAGATCGAAATGGTGCTGGTTTTCTTATATGTGCGAAGGAGGGCGCGGCGGAGACATCGAGAGAGCGGGAGGTTGGAGTTTCAGAAGTATTTTTTTTCTTTTTTCTTTTTTTTTTTCCGGTAAGGACTTTCAGAAGTATTACTCCGACCAGCTCTCTCTTTTTTTTTCATTTGGCTTTTCTCTATGGTAATTGATTTGGGCGCTATGGGGTACACCGATTAATGTGATTAAAATTGGTGTAATCAGTGTGTGACCAAATCATGGGCTGACACGTGGTATACATATTAAAAAACACATACATGTTAATCTGTTGGACATGTAACACATTGCTCACGTAAGAGCATTTCCCAATTAGAACACTCCATTGTATGGCCCTGATTTTGTCCTGTCTGCTGGCATTTTCAGAGCTTGACGTGTGGCAGAAAATGTGTGATACATGAAATCCATTTAAACACATTTACCACGTGTCAAACTCCAAAATTACCAAGACCTTCACCTTTAATGGATCTTTAACAAACAGGACAAAATCACAAGGGCCCATTGCACTATCCCCTTTCTTATCCGTAATAGGTAGGGCTACAAGTTATCCAAAAAATTACCGTATTTCAGTCCATGTCGTATCCAAAATAAGCTTATCCGGTCCGTTTATAAAAATATCCGTTATAAACAATTAGGATACAGATATACATTGTTCCATTTTGGATAATATCCATTTCGTAAAAATATAACAATATATAGAATATAGATAATAGATTGTTGAATTTAAAACTAATCCAACAATCATAAATAGCCTAATAACTAAAACCCTTAAAAATATATCAACTATTTACTTTATATTTGTTCCATCTTGATCCATGGCGGCACCCATAGGTATGCTACTTTGAAGATTTTGGAGAGGATAGACATGGGTTAGGGAAGAATGCATTGATAATTGTGACAACATATTGTAATTGCCTTTCTATTTTTTCTTTTCTTTTCTGGATATCCGAATCTAGTTCGAAATCTGAATTTTTTAAACGGTTAGGATACGGTATAATTTTATAATATCCACTAGAATATGATACAGAAGCGGATACACTTATTTCCGGTCCGTATCCGATCCGTTTGCAGCCCTAATTTTAGTCCAGACTGTGTCGTCATGCTCAACATAGATTGAAATTTTCATAATATTTCAAAGCATTCTAGTGAAATTTCCATTAATCCTCAAGAAGAATAATCCATCAAAATTGAAATTTTGAACCTTAGATAGGTCTAGAGTTCAAATCTACATCTCAACATTATTATTATTTTTAAATTCATGGGTCGGTCCAAAGCTTGACCCGAGGCTCAATCAATTAATGAGAGTCGAGCCCAAACCCTGGCCCGAGCCCACCCCTACGAGTCCAAATCCCAGTTCAAGCCCGGTATATAATTATAGGGCTAGGCCTGGGCCTATCATGGCCCGGCCCGAACCTAGCCCATGCCCACCCCTAGTTAAGGGTTTATTCCAAATGAAGTTACTTGACACCCTGGACACCATCCCATATAGGAAATTTGCTACGTTTATCAATGCACCCTTTGTCAGACATTGCATCACATCATGAGCAGAAAATGGAGTGGTACCAATTCAGTTAGTCAGAAGTTGATGTGAACTCATCTTCTGTAAGGTGGGGTTAACGTTGGGCAACTGATTTCAATCATAGGTACTCACACGTTAAGGTGGGGGGGGGGGAATTATTACAAGAATAATGAGACATTGAGGGGCGAGGGCAACTACTGAGACATTGGTGACAAATATTTGAATTTGCAATCACCTTTTGGACACTCATGTTTTGATTTGGGTACGTATTTTGATGCTTTTATCCATATAAATGCCATGTGTCTTACATGCTAACCATCAGCACTGTTTTTTATCTTTATTTTTTGGCAAGTAATTAAGGGCATTGCCACTAGTTGCATATACACTTACAGATGAACAAATTAGGTGCTACTACTGTACATACAGCAAGATTAGAACTTTTAAGTGTTTTTCCAAAGCCTTTGGTGAATGATTGTCTATGATATTAAAGTGTGTGAAACTCTGTAAACATGCCTTAGAATGACGCATGATGTGTTTTTGAGTTTGGTGCCTCTTTTTTGGACACCTGCTTTTTCAATGAGCATTTTTTTTAATGCTTTAAACACCAAAAAAACACCACGTGTCATCCTACAGTGTGGTCACAACGATTCAAAACACTTTATGATCACAAAACATGTTTCGTTTTCGTTTCATTTGCTCTCACACCACACTTGTATTCTATACAAGTGCATCCCTACTTAGTTGCATCGTACTCAAGCCGATTTAGCCTTTCTAGATTCATTCAGGATCCTCTACATCAGGTAACCTATCCTTAAAGCACTGTGATTGTCTACAGTGCAACACATAGGCAAAATCCGTGTGTTAAAGGTAATTAATGATTATAGGGATCCAGCATACCATGTATGGAAACAAATCTTTTATGACCAAAATGAGTGTGACCAAGTGTGATATACACCACTGACTGACAAGATGTGTTTTTGGATCAAGTGCCTCTTTTTGGACACCTACATTTTGAATTAAGCATTTTTTTTAAATACTTTTAACCCTATACACACCATGTGTCAGCCAAGATGTGGTCACACGTTGGTCTCATCAATTTTGGTCATTAAAGGTTTGCTTTTGTCTTGGATTCAAAAGTTTTAATCACACAAAAAATAAGGACTATTCAACGGTCTGTGACCACACCAAAGAGTGACGGGTGATGTGTCTTTAAATTTAACGCCTCTTTTTTAACACCAAAATTTTTATTTGAACACTTTTTTTTTGACTCTGTTAACCCAATACACCCACATGTCAGCTTGTGATGCAATCACAGAGGGTCACAGACGTTATTGGTCACAGGAAACTTGCTCTCAAATAAAACGCAAGGAGAATATTCTAATATTGTTCTCAGGGAACAATCTAATGGGATCCTTTGCATTAAGTTGAAGAGCATTAATGTACAAAAAGTGTCTACAATGGGATCGGTTTATGAACGCTTCCCCTAACAAACGCTCATCACTGCTCCTTGTCAGGGGCTGACACATCAGCATTGAAAAGTGATTTTCACTTTTTTGGGGGGTACATATTCACTTTTTGGTGCTGATGTGCCCGTCGCCTGACAATGAACAGTGGTTAGCATTCATTAAGGTGAGCATTTTTTATCCATTCACGTCTACAATACGGCACATGTGACTAGGAGCACCATTCACGGGGTGTGGGCTTGGTGTTCCTGGTGTAGAGGATCTGCCCCCAGATTAAAACTCCCACCAAACTTGTCATTGTGGTTATAATTTTTTTTGTATAGATGTTATGTTCTTAGCACAGTTGTACATTAATGCCGTTTAAATTACTGTAGAGGGGTTCAGTGACAACAATTTCCAGTACTTTCCAAGCCACTGTCCTATGTCTGTTTTCAAAGATTTTGATAGAAAATATGAGAAAATATATTTTTTTGGAAAAAGTTATGTTTCAAAGTTGGAAAAGTATCTCCAACACTTACATTTGTATGTGAGGACATGGAGTAACAGAAAAATTGGGGGTAGGACATCATTTCCCAATTGTGAAACATAACTTTCTATGAAAAAAAAATTATTTTCTCACACTTTTCCGTCAAAATCTTTGCAAACAGATAAAGCCTATAAACCAAAGCCCTCTGTCTGTAGCGCCGTAATTCACGGCATGTGCTGCCGGAAAACCCGTCTCGTTGACTATTGTAAACGCCATAGTGTGAACTGTGAACAGGCATCTCATCTCCAGTTCAAACCCCGTGGGAACAAGATAAAGTTCAAACTTCAAATCACGTGAACTGGATTCTCCAGTTGGATCAAAGCCACTTTCACCTAAAAACAAAACCATAAAAAATAGAAACCACAAGTGAACACGATCTCGCTTGAAAGCCAAGGGGAGACGTGTAGACGCGAGACTGGACCCACGTAATCATAATCCACTACTTTCCCAGCCCTTTCGTGGTTTCATTGATAGAACTCATTATCCTCTCCTGTACTTAAAATCTTACTAATGTCTTGCCCTACGTTCTCACCTAAATTTGATTCTTTTGAAAGGGGCATGATCCTCTGCACCGGGAGGAGGGTTCTTTCAATGTATATTTTTTTTTTTTGCATGAGACCCACATCTCCTGTGAGAGGGAGAACCCTGCTCCGACGAAAAGGATTTTCTCACTTTTAAGGAAATGCATATCAAATTAGAAAGGCACACAAAGATGTTAGCAAGACTTTAAGCACAGGAGCAGATTTGAATGCATTGAATGGTACTGCCAAACAGTTCGTGACTTTGCCAGGTATATATGTCATGCATTGATTGGTATTGGTATGATATCTCTACATAAACCGGAGATGATTCAAATTCATCTGGGTCCAATTTCCACGTACTGCTTCACTAAAAATTAGGTGAGAACGAATCTTGTGAGAACTATGAAAACGGCATCAGGGTACAGACACATTAACATCGAAAAGTAATAAGTGCCCCCCAAAAATTGCAAATCACTTTTTGGTACTGATGTATCAGCCCCTCGGGTGCCGTTTTCATGGTTCTCACGAGATTCGTTCTCACATAATTCAAGCTCTTATTGCTTGGTTTTCTTTCTTTCATTTTTCTTCTATGGGGATCGAGGACAATAATGTCCTGTCCAGGACACTACGGAATGTGGGGATCTTACTCCCACCCATTTTATTGCATATGATGTCTCATGACATTTATTTCGTTTCTATTGGCATGCTTATCACTGCACTCAAAATCGTTGGATCAGAGTTGATTAATATTTTTTAGTAAAATAATAATAATAATAATAAAACAAAGTTTAATCAATGACTCGAGCATAGGTTTAAGCACATAGCAGACATGTGGGGGCAAGCATAAAGTGTACTAAGTTCCTTCTTAGCCAGAACTTCCATTTATATAAGTAACCATGAATTTGTATTTTGATAATCAATTCAACTCAAAAGAATAAACAGAAGCTAAAAATATCCCTTATCTCAACTACTTGTAGCCGATTGTATAATTCTTGTTCCACTATTCCACTTTGTTTTGGGTCATTTTTCTTTCCATCACAAGCACTCAACTTTATTTTTGTACTTTCCAATTTCCACCAAACGTTCTCACTCGTTCAGTCATTCTCATTTGTGTAAGCCTTAATCTTTGTTGCGCATGTTCCAATTGTCCTATAAAAGACTTACCCTTATCTTATCTTGTGTTGTTATCCAAAAAAATTCCCATCTTGTATTATCTTTAAGCTTTTGCAAATGCATTCATTTTAAAATATTTATTTTTAGTCTTGACGCTTGTACGTGTGGTTGTTTAAACATTTTATAATCATTAACCTAGTGAGTACTCTGTGAGCAGGACAGCTGTTCTGCAAGTCATTAAGAGGGTCATTGATGTCTAAACCCAACTCAACCGTACTAGATGGATTCAAAGATGCATTGTAACAAAGTAAGATATGAAAAAAAAAAAAAACTAAAAGGAGAATGATTGTCTGTGTTGTAACAGGCCTATGTAGGTGTGTCATTGATTGACACATGATGTACTATTGAATTTGGTCTCTTTTTTAAACCTAAACATTTTTTTAACCCCAAACATATCATGTGTCTGCTTACAGTTCACCAGAAACACTATAGACAGTTTGTCATCACAGAATATTTCATTCCAAAACAAAAAGACAACAATCACAACAAAGATTAAAAAAAAAAAACCCATGTTTTTAATATGCGACTTTGTTACTGTCTTTGCCTTCATGCGCGCGCGCGCACACTCACGCAAACGCAAGTACAAGTTATGTGGTTTTGAATTGAGGAAGGATCTCTTATCCAGATCCACCGTTTGCCTGTGTGGGATTTGGTAGGACAACTTAAAGAGTCCCTAAAATAAGATTGATATTAGGGGCTAACACGTCAACATCAAGAAAGTGATACACTTTTTTGGGGATGCTTTTCATTTTTTGACAGTGATGTGTCGGTCCCTAATGCCATTCTTATTTTATGCATGTTTTAAGTTGTCCTATCAAATTTGGAGCACCGTTTGCATCCTTAGACACATTCTGGATTCTGTGCAAGCAAAATCCGTACATATTGCATATGTAGGGACTTGAGAACACTTACATCAATACTGGAAAGTAATAAGCACATACCCTAAAAAGTGTAAATAATTTTTCGGCACTGATATCAGCTCTATTAGATCCCTACACACGCATTGTATATAATGTTTAACATGACTTGCAAACCCAGCACAAAAATAAGCAGGTTAGGGTTGACCCTAAACATGTTTTGGGTCAAAACAAGTCTACCCATTTTGACACGATTAATAAATGGGTTTGGTTAGGATTTAGCCAAATAGTCTTATACCCTTACTTTGACACGACATGAACCCAACTAGCAAAGACGAATTACCATATAACCCATGAACATGACATGATTCAACACAAAAATAAGTGGGTTAGAGTTGACTCTAAATGTGTTTTGGGTCAAAACAAGCCAACCCTGCTTTGACACGATTAATAAATGGGTCAGGTTAGTGTTGAACCAAATAATCTTATACCCTTACCTCGACACGACAAGACCCCAACCCGGCAACACTAATTGCCACCCCTAATCGTGTATGAATTTTGTGTACACAGAAGCCGGACTGCCTCACACAGGGATTTTGGTACCTTTTTTGGGATATTTATTTTTGAAATAAATGTTATTTTTATCCTATTAACCTTATACATACCACGTGTCAGCCTGTGGTGTGGTCACTTCACACCAATTTTGGATTTTGGTGATAGAAAGTTTGCACACCCCTCAGTTTTGATGAGCCTTACATTCGGTTTAGGTACATCATGGTTACCTGATAATTACCACACAAAAAAAGGGCATTTTAGTCAAATCAATCAATTCAGATAGAATATATCCAAGCCGTGCGTCGTAATTTACAGGTATTACAGTCAAGTCCACATCCGCTGTCGTTAGTTAGTAGTGAACCCCGCGGAATTCTATACTAACGGTGCCAGGACGGCGCAAGAAGCTGACGGCGTTAAGTGACAGGCAAACGGTGACGTCGGCCACTCTACGTCAGCATCAACTAAGGATTTTTCTGTCAAGCTTCCTTTCCCACATAAAAGCAGATAAAAAGCCTTTCTTTCCTCTTCACCTCACTTCCCAGAACGAGAAAAAGGAAGGAAAAAAGCAAGGCATAGAAAATGGAGTCTCCCTGGCCGGAAAAGTTATCAATCGCTCGGAAAAAGGCGATCGAAGAGCTTCTTCGAGGTCGTAAATTTACTGACCAGCTTCAAATGGTCTTCCACAAGCCCCTCCGGGATCATGGGTCAGTTTCCGCCGAGGACCTCGTCGAGAAAATCTTGCGATCTTTCACGGAGGCTCTTTTGATACTAAATTCCGGCGAGGCCGGAGAGGTTTGTCAGGATCCGGCGACTGCCCATGTGGGTTCCCCTTGTTGTGATGACCGGAGGAGTGAAGATTCCGGCGAGAGCAGGAAAACTCCGGGCCCAAATGATCGCAGAAAAAGTTACAAGAGAAGGTGATTTTATTTTAATTTCTTATATTTATTGCTTATTTATAGGAGGGTATCATAGTCATCTTACATGTAATAAGGACATATCCGTCATTTTGGTTTCTGATATTCTGAATATCCATTGGCCAGATTCCATGTGTCTTTTTAGCCAAATGACAAATATGACCTTCTGATCCCTTCCCAATAAATTCACAAAGCTTACTAAGAAAAACAATTTCAATTTCTTCTTTGCAGAAAGACTTCACAGACATGGACTAAGGTCACTCCTACCCCAATCGATGACGGTTATGCGTGGAGGAAATACGGGCAAAAGGAAATCCTCAATGCCAAACACCCAAGGTTTCCATCTTTCTCTTCATACACTATTTTTTTTTTTTTTTTTGAGAAAGAGATATAAACGATTTTCCCTTTCTTTCTTTCCTTTTACTTCTGTAAATCTTGAATTTTCTTCCAAGAAAAGCTATTTTCCAAGAGAAAAAAGCTAACCATATCTCTTGATCTACAGGTGCTACTATAGGTGCACCCATAGGAATGATCAAGGATGTCAAGCAACCAAACAAGTACAGAGAACCGAAGATGACCCATCAATGTACCAGACCACATACATGGGCCATCACACATGCAA
Source organism: Platanus orientalis (assembly GCA_025762735.1). Taxonomy (NCBI): domain Eukaryota; kingdom Viridiplantae; phylum Streptophyta; class Magnoliopsida; order Proteales; family Platanaceae; genus Platanus; species Platanus orientalis. The sequence continues at coordinate 6,885 of JAOXJP010031399.1, read as the reverse complement.
AGCAATTCTAAAGGCACCCCAATTCGCCATGGATTCTACTCATCCTACAGAGTCTTACATTTTCAGCTTTGGATCAAACACTCCAACAAAGCAAGAACACACGTTCTTCTCATTCTCCTCAATAAAAAAGGAAAACAGAGAGGAGAACCGGAGCAATCTGAGCCATAACCACTCTCCATCACTATATCTTCGGTCGCCAGAGCCGGCGACTTTCGAAACATCTGGCCTCAAAACAGTGATGCCATCGACTCCTGGGTCCGACCATGGGGAGGTGGTTTCCGGCGTGTGCTCCTGCACCACCAGCTCTCAGAGCTTGGACATTGATTTTATGGGTTCTTTTGATATTGATGATGTGTTCCAATTTGACGAGGAGGAGCTTTTTCAGGGTTTTTTGTAAAGCAGGTGTATTATTTTCTACTTTAATTTCTTGGAGATGGAATCCATGGGAATGGAAAGAAAGCAGTTATAAGTGTTTTTTTTTTTTTTTTTTTGAAAAAGAAACTAGAATTTGGTTTATGTGTTGTCAGTTATGGACAAGGGTGATAGAGATTAGAGAGTAGAGATAGGGTGGGTTAGATACAGTAGTGTATGTTTTGCCGTCCAGCTTGACGTGAAAAGTTGGTTGCCACTGAAAATAGGATGTAGACGCTTGTAGTCACTGAAAGTGAAGTTGAATGAGGACAAACGTGTTAAAAGGGAAACGTGAGAAGGAGACAATGCAATGAACTGAGCAGACCGCAACGATGGTATTGACGTGATGCTAATCTCTAAGCAAATGCTAGGAAGCCATTTTTTGGTTAGGGAGGGAGACAAAGACATGGAAAATTGGTCACCAGTAGGCATAGAGGAAGCATTGATATTGGATAAGAAATTATTAGATGATGAGCCATGGACAACCTTTAATCTCTTTAAGCCCCAATACAAATATCCACTGGCAATCACAAGTCAGGGTCGAGAATAACAGTAGTGCTATACTCACCCATGAAGAAGCCTAATTTATTTATAACAAGCCCCAAGTCTTATTATTATTATTTATTTTTTCTAAGCTCACTTTCGAAGAAGTAAAATATATTGTTTTTCGACCGTACCCACATCAGGCCCCAAGTCCAGATGGGTGTACACCATATTTCTTCCAAATGTTTTGAGACCTTGAAGGCCAAGATCTGCATGGTATAGTTAAAGCCTTTTTCCATAATGCATGGCGTCTTCCTCTTTTTTTCCTCCTCCTACCCTCCCCCCCTCCACTCTAATGTTCAGCAAATTAAAACAAAAAACAACCCACTCTAATGTAGAAGAAATTGTAAAACAATTCCAATAATTGAAGTCAAATAAAAAAGGTTGTGAGATTGATAACCTCAAGGACAATAAATTTTGATCTTAACATCATATCAAGACCTATATTACTCGTTTCGATCGTCTCAACAGACACTGTATCAGAGGCAATAACATTTATAGATTGGGCAAAAGCCATTTTGGGGATTTCCCTAGTGTCCTTTCTTAGTCGGTTTTAAAAGTTCAAATCTAAGTAATTTAAGGGTAGTAACGTGTTTTAGATGAAGTAGGATTATCTTCCTATTTTTAATAAATTTTGTAATTATGGGTAAATTAGGGTTTTTAATATATTAATGCAACTTGTAATGGAACAAAATTATAATCATAATTGAACCAAAAATTTTAATTTTTGCGTTGTCTTTGTAGATTTAAGGTTCGTGCTCTCTTGAGTAGAACAAGGTGATCTTCTCTTCTTCTTTCATGCTTACCATAGTCTTTATTTCCAAAGTGATCACTTGTGTTGAGCTTGTCTCTTACTTCATGCTTGTTAGACTTGTAATTTCTTGTACAAAAATCTCTTTATTCCAAAAGTTATTTGTCTTGAGCTTGTCTCTCACTTCAGACTTATCAGCCTTTGAAAATTTCTTGCCCGAAAATCAGCTCAAAAGTTTTAGCAATCTGGATTCATCCCCTTCTCCCTAAGTTTATATGACAACAAGATCCTTAATTATAAGGGTCATAATTCAATGGAAGGCAAGCGAAGTAAGAATGACACTTTGATATTAAAGTTACATATGTCCAAGGCCTATAATAGAAATGAGTAGCTTTTCATAGGGGTGTCAACGAACAGAGCTTAGTTTGGACTTGTCACATGAAGACAAAGCTTAGGCTTGGTCCAAGCTTGTGACAAGCCTAAGGTGCCGAGTTTACGTTTGGCTTGGCTCGCTGGAAAAAAAATCCCAACAGCCTAATGGTCCATTAGCCCAATTTCTTTTCTTAAAACATTGCTATTGTCACAATATATAACATATAAAATAATTATATATATATAACTTATTATTTATTATTATGAAATTCTTAACCAAACCAATCTTTTAGCTAGTTGAGCTTAGGGAAGCTCGGTCCAAGCTCACTTAAGAAACGAACTTAAATCAAGGCTCAAGTTTGGCTCTATGAGCTTAAAACAAGGGTCATTGACAGCTCTAGCCTTTCATAAGATTTTCCGAGTTGGCCTCCTCAAAAAATGTTGTGACCTCATCCTTTAATTTGTCTTCACTATGATCCTTTTATCCTTCCTAGCATGGTGTGGATTTGGTGTGCCCCTTAATGAACGCAAGGTTCGTCCATATGTCGGGATGGAGTTATGGCGTCAAAAAAGTGATTTACACTTTTTGTGCCATGAAGATTTGGTAACACCACTTGAGGTCACCCTAAATTAGGATTGACATTAGGGGCCGACACATCAGTGCTAAAAAGTAAAAAAGCATCCCCCAAAAAGTGTAAGTCACTTTTTCGACACTGATGCATCGGCTCCTAATGTCATTCCTATTTTAGGATGACCTCAGGTGGTTCTACTAAATCCGAAACACTTTTTGGAGAGTGATTTTCACTTTTGGGTACCATTTGTTTGTCCTTGCTTATGAGTGGACCTTATATGTTTGTTAAGGGAGCACACCAAATCCTAAGGGTCCTAGTAGTGGCGGGTCACTTTCGGAGTTTTTTCTCTTCTTCTGCATTTAGAGGTGTAAAGTAGAGTTATCCACTCTCCTTATCTATTTAATATGGTGATGGAAGTTCTGTCAAGACTTCTCAATCAAAGAGAAACAAAAAATCAAATCCAGGGATTAAAAGTTTTCCTTTTGTCATTCTCTAACTCATCCTTGATTTCTTATCTGTAGAGTAACTATAGGGTAACTTTGAAACCTCCAATTCAGTCTTGACTTCTTATTTCAATCCTATTACTTGTTATGTTATATATATATATATTATTTAATTAAAATTAAATATATTACATTATAAGGCTCAGCGTTTTTGCTCACCAAAAATTTGAATTTTGAAAACCATCTGGTTTTGCTGAAAAGGGAAAGTTCTTTCTAACCTCATATTAGAAATTTAGAAAGAGAAGATAAGTTCAAAATATTTAGAAAATAAGCTTTTTGTTGTGTAGTTAAAGATCCATTGGGAAATTATTCTATAAAACACAAGATCCACTGGGAAAGGTTGTATCATTATTAAATTAAACACAATCACATAAATGCATGCTATGGTGAGCTTGTGTGATTGCGTGTGTGCACGCGCACATGTACAACTCTTTAACAATATGTTTACTGAGGTTTAAATTTTTGTTGCATCCACTAATAAAAATACATTACGTTTGTCCTTTTTGATTGAGTTTTGGTTTGTAATTTTCAAATCGTTTCAACCTTTGGGATTCGGGATATGGGTTGGAACTATTCCAAATTAGTATTCATGCCCAATTAATGCCTTGGCTCTCATATTAAATTTACTTAGTAATTAGGTCAAGTAAAGATCAATCGGATTCCCAGTCCTACAAACAATCCCAATTATTTGGCATCAACTACACAAATCTTGTTCTATCATTCCACTCTATTTAGGACCTAATTGCAAAATTCATGTTTAAATGCTATGAGTGGATTTTTATGCCGGCTTTCAACCAGATGCAACCTTCTTTCTTTATTTGGGTTTGGGACTGACAATGTTTGAAAATACAAAATACTGGTGGAATTAAAGTCTAGAGATTGACTGCCATCATACCAATCTGCATGACATTCCAATTTAAGGGCAAAATTAAATTCAAAGACAATGCTGTGAAGCACACCTCAACTGGGAAGTTCATTTATATTCTCCTTAGAATTCTAATTTTTTAAATTGCATTACTACAAATTATTTGTTAAATTTATATATTAGATTTTATCTTCTAATAATATAAACATGATATTGTGTAACAATTCAAGTGTTCTTAGGGTTGGGTAACTAATAAAAAAGGCCAGGTTTCCCTATCGTTCTACAGTATCAAATGTCAACATGTGACAAAAAATCAACAAAAGTGAAAAGGTGAAAGTTGAGGTTTTTAATTTTTCACTATGTGTTGAGCACTAAAATAGGCAAAACTTTAGCAGAAGTTTAAAATTCAAGAGAGGATCAATCCAAAGAGGTTTATCTCTGAAGCCCAAGTAAGATCTTACATCCCAATTATTGAAGAAGACGATATTTATGGTAATAAGAATGAAGGTTGAAAGGGAAAAATATTCTACCATTTACCATTACCATAACTACATTTGAAAAAAAAAATGATTTAAAACAAAACCTCACGTGCTAGGCTTTGTGTTGGGAGAATGAGTATAAACAATTTTAGGGAGTAGAACGTTTCCCTCCAAATAGATTATCTACTTTATATATCTAATACTAGCGGTGGATCCTGTACTCGCATAAGTACCTGACCCTTGGAAGAGGGAAACGTGGAGATGTACCTGACCCGTGGAAGAGCGAATAATGGAAATGAAAGTATTAATAAAAGAAAAAAAAAAACGGAAAAGAGAGAGAGAGAGAGAGAGAAGGAAAGAATTGGAGAGCAATACATAAAATGAGATAAAATGTAAAAGAGAAGTAGTTAGGGTGAAAAATGTAGGATTTAAATAAAAGAAAGAACAAAGAAAAATAAAAAAAAAAAGTTGAGAGAGATTTTAATAATTGATATAAAAGAAAAGAGAGGGAAATGTGGGGTGAGGTTGTATTCGTGGCATTCTCTTAACAAATTATTACATTCCAACTCAGCAACCCTTTGCTTTAGTATATATAGATTTCTTTACATAGTATATGACAGATGATAAACTGTCCCTTGGATACAATGCCTACAAAGTAACCTTTATTATTCAACAATTACAACCCATTGATTCACAATTAATCAAAAGTGAATTATTGAGAAAAATATGGTATGATAAAAACTATGCTAGAGGGAGTTTGAACAAAGAAGGGTAATGTGAAGGAAGAACAGAGCATTTTGGTTTTCAAACTTGTTTTGTTTGGTTACCAACACAATTTATTTTTTTTTTGATTTTTTTTTATCCTGTATTTGGAAAGGCTTGAATTGTCGTTGTGTCCCTTTCAATCAATTATACACACTCCTTTAATTTTATTGGATACCTTTTATCACTTTACCTTTAATTTCCAGGAGACACAACAGTCCAAAACCATCTATTCACTATTCCCCACATTAATGGCCAAGTCTACCCCTTTGTTACATAATGTTATAAGCTCAAATTTTCACTCACATACATGCACCCACACACAAGTACAGTTGACACATGCAGCATGCACACATGTGGGCAAGCACAATTGTGACAAATAAATGCCCAAAAATGCTCTCATAAAAAATTCAACCCATGAACTACATTTTAGAATGGGAAAGGATCTGCTACACCTGTTTTGTTCCTTCATATCCCAACACCACAAGCTGACATGTGATGGTTTTTTGAATTTTGTGTCTCCTTTAAATAAGGAGCAAATGTTCATTCGAACACTTTTATTTATTTATTTATTTATTATGATTTTAACCCCAATAAACCCTATTTTTATGGGTATCTATTTTTTCATTTGAAAACTGTTTTTACAGTTTTAACCCTATACACCTCACCCTTTGTGTATAGCGACATGAGGAGACATACTTATTTAGGTGTAGCAGATCCTTTCCCTTTTAAAAACCATTACTTTAAGCATTATACCTAAACCATATGTTTAGGAAAAAGTATTTCGATGAAATTAAATTTAAGTTCAATAACTGAAAATATCATAGCAATGATATTAAAAAATGCCATTGTTGTTCTTGATAACCATTTTGATCATGTATGTCTTAGATATCTATCTATATATTTAATAACATTTGTGCTAAATTATTAATAGATATCGGTAATTGTCCGGTTGTACCCGAGCAATAATAATTCATAGGAAAATGCACCTAAGATCAAATATTTTGAACTTGCTTCTATGAAAAATTCAGACTTCTTTATCGGTGCTATGTTATAGGTTATAATTATATGGAGTATAGGTGCAACTTGTAACGGGGGGAGATGCTATCTAAATAACATAGTGTGCTCTTTTGGTTAAAAAGTGTTTTATAGTAATGCCATTTAACATTAAAATAATAATATAGGAAAATATTAATGTTAAGCTAAGGTTTGCATGAGAATACTCAAACCAATAAATTCCTGACACGTGTAAAGATGATATGGACCACCATTGGATGTGTCCCGCGCGCATAAAATATCACCTATATATGCCATTCGCATAATGTAATTGGGCAATGGAAGAAATTTCATTGAAGATACCCCACACCCCCCCTCTCTAACTTCAAGATTGAAATGTGATTAAAAAGTCTATGAGAGTCTTTATGACGAACTATAAACTGATACGTGGTTTGTTAGGGTTAAAAATGTTTAAAAAGGTCTTTGGTTGAAAAAAAAAATAGGTGTTCAAAAAGAGGCACCAGATTTTAAAATTCATCTGTCAATCTGTGGTCTAACCTGATTTTTGGAGAAAGGATCCTATCCACCTCCCTTAACGAATGCGTGGTCCATTGGGCATCAGGGGGAAAAT
>JAOXJP010031369.1:0-16816 GCA_025762735.1 Platanus orientalis | reverse complement strand
CCCCCCCCCCCCCCCCCCCCCCCCCCCCCCCCCCCCCCCCCCCCCCCCCCCCCCCCCGAATTGATGCAACATCCATGGCTTGATGGATAAGAGGATCCCCTCGTGGAAGCCAAAGCTCAAGACCAAGAAACCTTAAGAGATGTCATGCACTGGGGGGGCATTTTTTTATGTGTCTTGTGTGTAAGAAGGCCTTTTGAGCCACTTTTTTGTTTTTTATTTTGTTTTATTATAGTTTGGGGTATGCACATGTACTAAGGTCCAAAGGACCAAGGGTAGTTTAGGATTTAGGATTTTTTTTTTAAGTCAACGTGGGGTCCAATGGGTTTGTCGACAAGACCATATGGGTTCTATGATTCAGTATTTGTGTTTTATTATCAATTTTTATCAGAACTTTTAGGTTTATAAACAGTGAAATTGCCCCCTCTTACTTGATCCCCTTTTGTGAGTTTATTTGAGGGTTTTGTAGCCCAATAGGTCTCCTACAAAAGCCCTCAACTTCCCCTTGAATCTTCTTCATCTCTCTCTGTTTGAAAAGATTCACTATTGTTTTCTGTCAAACCTCCATTCAAGCACCTTGGATTTTCTGAAATTCTTAATTTTGATCAACCAAATCTTACCCAAATTGAATGAAATTTTAACCATATTCTATATACTCTTTAGAAAGATTCTCTACTGATCTAAAACGTTTCAGATTTTTATGACATGTGGAAGGGGAATTTTCATAATTTCCCTTAAAATTGCCAAAATTACATTTTGCCCCTGGTCTGGAAATACATTTTTTGAATTTCTGAGTTATTTTCTGGTATTTTCCGTTGTTCCCTATCTTGTTCCGCATCAATAAACAATCAATTAAATATTAGACTAGAGGGAGAGGCACATGCTACAAACATGGCTGATGAACATGGAGAATTCAGTTTGCAACCATTTCTACAATTCACCCACTCTAGTAGTTATCCATTTATTCTTAGTGTCTTTGAAATAATTTTTCTATTCCTCTGTTTAACTCTATAATTTTTGTATCAAGGATAAATTAAGGAAACTTAAATAATGTGTCTAGGTTCAAGAATCACATTGGCACAGAAAAAATGGTGGGTTTTCATAATAATATTAGAGACTACTATTAATATAGAAGAAAAAAAAGTACAGCTAATGTCAACACAGTTGCATTAAATATGGTGGGCATACCTGAAGATAAATGATAATAAGATAACGGGAATTCCCATTTTGATGTTGAACATACTTAAAGCAACATGAATGGAAGGGATAATTTCATGAGAAAGGGTGAAAAGTTCCCTTTGGTTCATCATAAAACCACCTGAAACAGATTATACAAGGTCAGAAATGCAAAAGGCAGACACATCTAACTAGAAAGTTGACATAAAATTTACAGGAAACCTCAAATGAAAGATAAGACCCCACTAGCATATTCTTGTGGAGGTAGATGACTGAACAGTTTATTTACTCTTGTACTTAGCATTGATGGCCATCATTTAGCACTCATTCATACTTATCTCCTTTTTATATTTTCCTCACTTAGAACCCTGTGCTTTTCTCTTTTTATTCTTTAAGTTGCACATCTTCCAACTTCCAAGGTGCTGTAGACATAGGCTGATAGGCATCCTTCAAATAGTGATATCATTTCCAGAAGCATATTGTAGTCGGTCTATTTACAATCATGGGTTGGGTTGGGTTAATGCTAGTGGAAGCTTAGTTATCAGTAAAGTTCAATCACAAAAAATGACCAATCAACGGCTTTTTAAAATCAGCAGCTATGTGTAATTGGGGGGCTTAGCCGCTCCACATAATTTAGGATTAAGACTTTAATTAACAAATATCAATCCGAACTTTAAAATATGGAATCAAGCAATGGAATAATAGTGGAACTTAAATAAAAGACTAGAAGCAATATTGACATGAAATCAGCTTGCAAAGCCTTGATTGATTAGAAAATAAGCTTCAGTATTCAAATTTTTGGTGTGAGGCCTGCTTGTTAGAAAGTACCATTAGGGGTTTTGTCTTGTCTACTTAATTTGTGGGATGAGTTTTGCAGCGACAGTGTGGGGGACAAGCTGAAAATAGAATCATATATTGGTTATTACAGCATGGGACTAGTGAACATGTCAAACTGAACACATTATGGTACTGAAAATTTAAATCCAGTTTCTATATGAAATCTAAACTTCCAGATGTGGTTCTAGTTAAAGACAATGATCAATTAAATCACCATATGAGTTTCCTATATCAGCAACATTTGTTTTTTGGTTAGGGAAGGTGGAGGGAGGTGTCATGTGCTTAACATAACCCCATGAGTAAAAAAAATTCTGTCCAAAGAAAGAATAAGAAAATTTGAGACCCATTGAATAGGAAAACCATAATCTTTGTTCTTTTCAGAGAGAAAATACTCCAAAGACGCTAAGCACATGCCCCTACCACACTCCCAATCCAAAGTATGAGATACAACAACACCTCCAGATGGACCTAATAAAAACAGGTTTGAGAGAAGCATACTTGCAAATAAAAAATGGATGGTCACTTTTTCCATGATCTTTAATAGTGGACCTTCTTTGAATTTCTTCCTGGTAGTTTACTTTTGAAAGAACGTTGCATGGCCTAATAATGGAGCCCAGTAACTTGACTGCTCCATAATTAGACTCATAAACCTGAAAAATACAAAGATTTAATATGATCCATTGATAGTCTATAAAGAGACTGAGAAAGATGGAAAATTTCTACAATATGACCTAATATTCAAAAATCAGAGTTTTACATAGTATCAAACTAAATCCAGAAAAAAAAAAAAAAAAAAAAAGGGACTAAGCAGCACTTGCAGCTAAAACACTATATTTCATCAAACAAATATATAAACTTGTTAAAAGAGTAAAAGTTCAAAACCATCTTCTAGTGTAGCAGCAAGTTAGAAATTAATGCATCTGAATAAGGTTCCATTGATTTTATATTGTATAATCTTTAGTGGGCTAGAAAAATACTACAAACCTCATTCTTTTCAGGAGTACCAGGTTGGTAAACAAGCTGAGCTAGATCCTCTGGATAATAACACCAGTTTACATGAGCATACTTTAAACCACTTGTCGCATCTTCCCATAGAGTCTGACATAGTCAAAAACCAAGTAAGTTTGAACTGTACCTAAAGACAGACAATTTAACCAAAGTGACAGTAAATCATATTGAGCCAGCAGAAGCATGAACCATAATCCTCACTAAAAATTACTAATTACTCGGATGTTGGAAACATTTGTGTGAAGAAGATAGTGCATACAGCCTGTGTTCCACAGAAACATCTGACTAAGCGAAGTTGTATAAACACCCTTTTTTGTTTCTGGAGAAGCGGGGGAGATTCCACAGAAACATTTAACAAAGTGAAAATCATATGAAGACCCCAATTTTATTTATTTTTGAATTAATAGCCTACTGTAAATCAAACATATTTCAAATTGATTATACAAGAAAGAAATATGTTAAAATACTTGAAAATAACGGACCTGCAGCTTGGCAATATATGGAGGAAAATTTGGGTAGTCAGGACGAAATAAAGCATAGTCTTGCAGCTTGTATACAACACCATTGACGAGACAGGATCGATAATGTGCCTTCCCATCTACTACGTACAATTTATCACCAACCCAATCAACCTGATGCAAATCCAGATCCAGAAACCAACTACCTCCCGTTGTTTTATTTTTACAACTGTTTGAGGTTCCACTAGAGGCTACTTGTGATGATTCTTGATCTTGGTGCAAGATGCAGCTTGTGGGAGAATCTCCTGTTACTGACTTTTCAATTGAATCAACCAATTTCTGACCCTTTATGCCATTTGCAAAATCAGAGGGAAATCCAGATGACATAGTCATGTCCGACCTGTCAGCACCCTGTGAGAAAAGTGAACTATGGCCTTCCTTTAAAATACGCGAACTAGTACCAGAATGTTTCAGACCAGAAGATTGCAATCCTGCCTCTGTAGGAGGTAGGGATGTGTCCAGAGTAGAGGATATAAGTTGAATTGGAAGAGACATAACATCACTTCTTCTAATAGCATTCGGTTCAGAACATCTGTTGGAAGAATCAGAAGCTGGACACTGTTTTCCGTGAGAACCAAAAAAATTCCTCTTATGATTCTCCCCCTTGCTAACTTGTATACTACTATTTGTTACTCCAACATCCAATAGCTGCCTTACGTTTGAAGTGTTCACATCTGTATGACCAACTAAAAGCACTTTTCTGGATGAAGTGTCAAGAACAGAATTTGTATCCAGTATTCGTCTTGAAGAAGCTTCCTGCTGACCTAGATGGAGACCAGAAGTTTCTGAATTATTATCTAGGGTTGAACCTGTTCCCTTTCTTCTTACATGAACTTCATTGGTTAAAAAAAGGCCATACTTAACAGAAAATGGTTTTCCAATGCTTACATGTATTGAGGGTATAATAGTCATGCACATAGGCTATACTACACCGTATAGTAGAGACTTGATCTCTTTCATATAAATATGATTTATTGTGTAGAGATACCCTCTACACACGATTTCCCCTCTATATGTTTTTCTTTTTCTTCTTCTTGTCCCATTAAACCCTAATCTAGAATTGTATTTGAGTCAAAGGGTATCGATTAGTGTTGAAGGCAATACGACAGGGCTCAAAAACCAGGGCTGATGTCAGTAGGTCCATACATGTGTCAGAGGTCGAAGAGCCTATGGTTTGTAATGGAGGAGGTATAAAACACCCAGGTGAAAGGGATTAATTGAAGAACAACACAAGGATTGGGCAAGCTCATACGAAGGCTGCTTATAGAATATTGAGATATTAGAAAGGTTGTTCTAGGAAAGGTCTCTAATACTAGAAACATGGAAATCATAGAGTTGTGGCATTACTGATGCTGATTGGGCAAGCTCAATATCAGACAGACAATCAACTTCAGGCTATTGTAAATTTGCACCTTTGTTGGGGCTGATTTGGTTACATTGCCAGACCAAGTGCGGAAGCTGAATTTCCTTCTATGAAAAATCGTATTTGTGAGTTACTATGGTTGAGGATGTTGATTTCAAAGCTTGGGCTTCATGTTCTAGAACCTATAAAACTTTACTTGACAACGAAGTTGTGTCAATATTACTTATGACCCTATACAACATGACAGGACGAAGCATGTGGAACTAGGCAGACACTTCATCAAAGACCATTTGAAGGCAAGACGTATCTGTATGCCATTTGTTCATACTAGAGATCAAGTGGCTAATATTTTTACAAAGAGACTAATTAAAGCACAGTTCTCTATGTTGGTTGATAAGCTGGGAATGAAAATATATTCTCCAATTTGAGGGGGAGTGTTAGTATATCGGTGTTCTACATGTATTAAGGGTATAATAGTCATGTACATAAGCTATACTATACCGTATAGTATAGACCTGATCTCTTTCATATAAAAATGATTTATTGTGTAGAGATAGCCTCACATGATTTCCCTCTATATGTTTTTCTTCTTCTTCTTCTTCTCCCATTATAATCTAATCTAGAATTCAAATTAAAGGAAAGCATTTAAGACAATGCCATTCATCTTTGGAAATCCCTTTTTGATTATAAGAACGAAACAATTTAAGTGTACTCCCTCCTCCCATGAGTTTTATACTAACATTTTTCACATCTACCACTAATTCACTACATACTTGGCAAGGCATATGGGCATTCATATAATTTATTAATGTAGAACTCCGTTTGTTACCATGTGAAACCCTTGACTGAATAAAGTTATAAGCTTAGAAATATTATCATGGTCCAAGAAGGTGCAAAGAGAACTCATTGACTGGAAACCCTGGAAATGCCCAATATAGTCTAATGATTGAAAAAATTATTATCTAGGGTTGAACCTGCCCCCTTTCTTCCTACAAATACTTCACTGGTGAAAAAACGACCATACAACAGAAAATGGTTTTCCAATGCTTAAAGGAAAGCATTTAAGACAATGCCATTCATCTTTGGAAATCCCTTTCTAATTATAGAATGAAACAATTTAAGTGCAATCCCTCCTCACATGAGTTTCATGCTTTCACATCCACCACCACTTCGCTACATACTTGGCAAGTCATAGGAGCATTCATATAATTTATTAATGTAAAAATCTGATAGCTACCATGTGAAACCTTTGAATAAATAAAGTTTTAAACTTAGAAATATTATCATGGTCCAAGAAGGTGCAAAGAGAATAGTGCAAAGAGAATTCATTGACTGGAAACTCTGGAAATGCCATATATAGTCTGATGATGGAAAGTATTAGCTGTTTTTGAACTTTTGTCCTCCCACGTTCCACTAGTCCAGATGTTATACATGGGAGACCAGAAGCAGCAATTCCCTTAGTATCATAATCTCATGAGCAGGCTATTGATGGTAGTTTGGAAGAAGTTTGAAATTCTATGTATGATAATCCTAGAGGGGGGTGAGTAGGATTTATTTAGATTTCTTTTTAAAACCCCCAATTCAATTATTATTTAGCTTGTTTAATTGAATTTATCCCGATGCTACTTGGGCAATTTAGTTTTGCACTTGATAGTTTTTATGCTTGGAATTTGAAGTGCTAAAGTGTATTGTATGTGAGAACGTGTTAATATTGCAATGCTTGACTACAAGAAATAAATACTAAGTAAATATGGCAAACCACAAACATTCACATATAACACAAGATTTATAGTGGTTCGACACGACGGCCTACATCCACTATCAAAGCTCACAACCGAGCTATAATAATTTTACTAAGATTGAAATATTACAATCAAATTTAAAATAACACAACCTACTACTTACCTAGCAAGCTACCAACACTCAGTGTCTCTGGCGAGTGTGGTCTATGATGCAACAACCTTACATTACTTGAAGAAGAAATACCCTCTATGGAAGCCTAAGCCTAAGCCTAAGTTCTACTATGGAATGAAGAAAGTGAACAAGTGTCCATGGTAGGGGATGTTTTAGGGTCTTTATTTTAATTTTAGCATATAATAAGGTTCTTAAAAGCCTTAGGATTAGTGGTTTATTCATTAGGAGTGTTTAGAGGGTATTTTGGGTACTTTATATTATTTGTTTTAAAGCTAAACAAGAGGGGAATTAGTGTTGGTTGTGTGAGTCCTTTAGGGGGTATTTCGGGTGTTTTAGTATAATTTTTATTAAGAGGGTTTATAACCCTAAGGCATGTAACGATTTCATCAATTTTTGAAATAAAGAAAAAACAAGTTTTGAAACCCGCGCGTGGGCTAATCTTCCTCTTCCTCATGATTTCTCTAAATGTGGGAAATTTCCTTCTTTCTTCAATCTCTTTCACCTTCTCTTCTCATACTATTATTCTTCTCATTCTCCATTCTTTCTCTTTATTCTTCTTGTCGTTATCTTTCTTCTCATCTTCTTCTTCATCAGAATTTTCTGCAGCAACCATAACCTCCATTGATTCCTTTCATCACCACTCCCTAACCAATACACCATTGATCGAATCCTTCTATAGGGGTGTCAATAACCCTTGGGCGACCCACCTAGAGGAGTAATCTCTCTCCTAACACTTCTCCCTAATAAATAGGGGAAGCCATAAATAGGGGCAAGCGGCACATGTACTGGAGCATATTTTTTGTCAATTTTTCTCATACTTTGGAACAAGCTTTTGGGAAGATCTCAGCACTTTTTCAGAGGTATTTAGTTCTACTTTAAGAGGTATGAATAGTACTTTGAAATTTTGATTCTATTGGAAGTGGTGATTGATTCTTTGGGTTCCTATTGAATTCTCCATTCTTTGGGGTTTTTCTAGAAAAAAATAACTAGAGGGCTTGAAATTTTGTGAAATTTTTACTAGAGGCCCTTGAATATCTGCATTGCATAACCCTAAAGTTTTAGAATTTTTTGATACCTACCAAGGGTATTTTCATAATTTTATCAACTTTATGAAAAATTATAAATTTGCCCCTTGACCGAAAATTCTAGATTTTTATTTCTGGGTTATTCTTTATTATTTAAAAGTTGTTCCGTATTTAGTTCCGTATCATTTGGTATCAGAGCTTAGGGAACCAACTTATTCTATTCTAGTTGGGATCCTAAGAATTTTACATGCTTAACCAAAGGAAAATAACATTTACCTCTCTAAATGTTGTGGTTTATCAGCAAGCACTTGAACTTGCGGGGTTAAAGAGAGAGCTCCAAAACTTGAACAAGAAGATTGATGATAAGTTCGATACTATAACGATCCAACTGAATACTATTCTTAATGCCATTAATCAATCCCAAGGCTCTAAAAAGGGGAAAGAGATAGTTCAGGAAACTTCTCATCAAGAGACCCACAAAAACATTACATCTAGTCTGACAGGTGAAAGTGTTGATAGCCAGGTACAATTTGAAGTAGTCCATCAGTTTGAGTATAGTCCTGGAAGAGAAAGGCCTAGGAGAGACTTTGTAGAGGGCTACGATTACTCCCATGATGCTGTCCAACAAGCCATTGGACGTAATGTGATACTAAAGGTGCCAAATTTCTATGGTGATGGTGATGCATGTGTATTTTTAGATTGGCTATATTGTGTAGAGGCCTTCTTTGATTTCCATGATATTCCAAAAGGCGACTGAAATTTGTTGAGGCTAAGCTAAAGGGGACAGCTAGAATGTGGTAGGATAATTACAAAGAGGATCACAAATCTTTGGATACCTTCAGTCATTGGGATAATTTAAGAACAGCTATAAGGCATAAGTTTGAGATTCTAGGAGCCAAGTAGAGAGCCCATTTACACCTTACATAGATGTTAGCAAGTAGGAGTATATGTAATAACGTGTAGGCGTACAAGGGTATATACACTACACAAATGGTATATGGGGTATTTATGTCTTTTGGACATTATACATAAATAGTATAAGTCGTATGGGTAGAGATTACTCTCCTACGACATTCATTCTTCCATATTCCTCTTCTTCTTCTCCTTCCTCTCTCCTTTTCTTCTTATTTCTCCATTATCAAGACAAAAAACTTGGTATCAGAGCCAAGAAAATATCGAGGATCAAAGATGAGTCATCGCAATCCGTACGTCAAGGCTGACGTCAGCATCCGTACAGCATCAGACCTAAGGACTTATGTTGGTCGAATCGTGGTGGTCTCCTATGAGTTGTGCATATTTTTTTAGAATTTTTTGAGCATATTTGAAGGTATTTTCAAAGGGTTTTGTGGTTGAGGTCGAAAATCATCTTTTTCGGCAAATATGCTCGATCTGGCTAGGAAGGTACAACACAGTGGGTCTTTTTGAGTTTTCAACCAATAGGAAGTGGTTTGGTTTGGATTTGAGGAAGTTGTGATGTTTTTTTGGGTTCCAACATCATGCCTGGATGCGAAATCTACTGAGAAGGTAATTTTTTTATTTAAAAAAAATTTTGGTGCCTTGTTTTGGTGTTTTGGCAGCAAGTTGGTTCCTTTCATCCTATTTGGTTAATTTGTTGAATCTAAATAATTTATCTTTATGCGTTTGAGAAGTTTTCGAGCTGTCAGACCTCTTTCTAAAGCTGTACAGTGTGTGCTAGACCTGTGAATGGATATCTCCAACATTTGTGTTCTTGATTAAGGCCTGTGTAAGTTCTTGGATGCTGTTTAAAGAACTTGTATTGTTCTTTGAGTGTTGTGATCGATTCTAAGATGTCAGAAATAAGTTAGAGTTCCGCCACCTCTCCGAACACTGATGGGGGCAGCCTTGGTGGGATTGTAAATGAATCTCCCAACTCACTTATTACTACAATTCGGTTAGATGACACAAACTTTCTTGCTTGGTCTCAATCTGCCAAACTGTACATCATAGGAAAAGGCAAAGGAGCATACTTATCAGGTGCCGCGAAGATGCCTGCACCCACAGATTCAACATTCGAAAAATGGGAAGCCAAAAATGCTATGGTGATGTCTTGGTTCCTCCATTCTAGGCGGCCTCATATTTCCAACAATTATTTATTTTTGCCTACAACCAAGGCCATCTGGGACTCTGTGACTAAGACTTATTCTAAACGTGGGAATAAGGCTCGTATGTAGGATCTTCATCAGAATGTGGCAAAGTTGAGATAGGGTGATTAAACTCTTGCAGAATATTACTCCACCCTCCGTTCCTTATGAGAAGAAATTGACTTCTACAAAAACTTCAGAGCTAAGTGCATTAAAGATGTAGCTTTATACAACAAAGAGGTTGAAGAAACTCGAATCTTTGAATTTCTAGCCGGTTTACACCCAGACTATGGGCCTATGCATGTTCTGATCTTAGGCAAAGATCCGCTCCCCTCACTTGATGAAGTTTTTTCCTTTTTGTCCCAAGAGAAGGACTAACGTCATATCATGCCTCTTGCACCTGAGTCAATTGTTGATCGTTCCGTTCTAGTGACTAGTTCCCAACATGGGGGACGGGGATTTACTCGAGGCCGTGGGAGTACCTTTGAGTATTGTGATAGGTGGAGGTACACCAAAGACACATGTTGGGATCTTCATGGTCGCCCTCAACAAGATAACCAAGGGAGATCACAACGTGCTAGTTTGAGTAGTAGAGGTGGCTTTCGACCTCAGATCCAATCAAGTGCACACTCGATTACTTCATCCACAAGTCTAGATACTGTAGTAGAATCCAATCCAGATAATGTTGCATTCACTAAAGACCATGTTGATGCTCTTCGCCGTTTATGGCTAGCTTAGATGTCTCTACATCTACTACACCCACATCATCCTTGGCTCAGTCAGGTACACATGCTTCTGCTCTAAGTGTGTCACTCTCAACATATGGCTTCTCCTAGATCATTGATTCAAGGGTTTCAGACCACATGACAGGTAATTCCACATTATTTCCATCCTATAAAGTTTGTTCGGGTCGACAAAAAGTTCGCACTGCGGATGGGTCCCTATCCTCTATTGCCAGAAAATGGTCCATTACTACTACCCC
The DNA here is from genome assembly GCA_025762735.1 of Platanus orientalis. NCBI lineage: Eukaryota > Viridiplantae > Streptophyta > Magnoliopsida > Proteales > Platanaceae > Platanus > Platanus orientalis. The sequence continues at coordinate 5,894 of JAOXJP010031369.1, read as the reverse complement.
CAACCATGAGTTTGTCGTCAGTCCTTCATGTCCCTAACCTTACACTAAATTTGTTGTCTGTTAGTCATATTACTAATTCTTTTAATTGTAGTGTCACATTTTTTCCATCATTTTACTTGTTTCAGGACTTGGTGACGAAGAAGATTATTGGTAGAGGACATGAGGAAGGGGGACTGTATCGCTTGGATATGGATCTTTCTACTGTACTCCCTATGCAGCAGCTAGAGTCACCAACACTAGTTTCAGTTCGTTCGATCTCATCTATTACAGTGGCATCATAGACTTGGACATCCTTCCTTGTTTACCTTGAAGAAACTTTTTCCTTTGTTTTTGTATTTTTCCTCTAAGAACCTTTCTTGCACTATTTGCGAGTTGGCTAAACATTGTCGTAGTTCTTATGCCTTGAGTAATAATAATAAAAGTGTTTCCTTTTTCTGTGGTACATTATGATGTTTGGGGCCCTGCCCCTGTTACTTCTTTGTTTAGTTTTCGCTATTTTGTTAACTTTGTTGATTATTTTTCTAGGACTATGTGGGTCTACTTACTCAAGTCAAAGAGCGAAGTATTCTCTATTTTTCAAGTTTTTCATAAGATGGTGGAATATTCGGGTGTGTTTGATTTGTACATGTTCCAAAAGTGGATTGGTTAAAGCTAGACCCGAAAGCAGTGCGGTGTCTTTTTTTAGGATCTACCACTGATAAAAAATGGTACAAATGCTATTACTCTACATCTCGAAAGCTGTTTGTATCTCTAGATGTGACCTTCTTTGAGTCTGTTCCTTTTTTCTCTCCTAGTCCGACTCATCCTCTGGGGGTAAAAGCTATGGTACTATTGATGGTGGTGACGATGAGTCTCCACGTCCAGTTCCACCATATGTGTTTGATTATGGTGGAAGTAAACCAGGAGAACATGGTGGTAAGGGGGAGACCGTAGATGACACGTTATATGTTCAAGAACAAGTCTCAGGTCCATCTCAGGGGGAGACCGGAGGAGAAGGGTCAAAGGAATTACAAGTGTATGAAAGAAGAAAAGAGAAAGTCTCTATTTCTCATGTTTCTCAACCGGGCTTTTCGTCACCACCTCCTGATCAAGGTAACTTATCTTCATCTAGCCTACATCTTCCTATTGCTCATAGAAAAGGTGTGCATATATGTACTTAACACCCTATTTCTAATTTTGTATCCTATGATCATCTTTCCTTTAAGACCAAGGTATTTGCTTTGTCCTTGTCTTCTATTTCTATCCCTCGCAGTATGTCTGAAGCCCTCACACAAAAGCCATGGAGAAAGGCTATGATTGAAGAGATGACTGCATTAGAAAAGAATGGTACCTGGGAGTTGGTGGATCTTCCACGAGGAAAAACTATGGTTGGTTGTAGGTGGTGTTGATGTATGCAGGGGTACAATAGTTGTAAGGGTATACTAGTACTTTGGTATTTGAGGACATACTTGTAATTGTAACCCTTTTATAAATAAAAGTCATACGTATGAGAGAAAATAATACACTCTCATACGATTCCTTCTCTTCTCATTCTTCTTCCTATTTCTTCTTCTCCTCTTTTTACAAACCCTAATCATAAACCCTACCCACTAAATCCACTTGGTATCAGAGCTAGCAGGTGCTCCTGTGCTAAACACAACCTAAGGTCCACAGTCGATTTGTTGATGTCAGTAGTCTGTACAGTGACGTTAGCCATTGCAGGGTGAAACTTCTCCCTCCTGAATCGCCTAATCCAGACGCACCCATTGGCCTCAAGTTTGAAGCCATTTGAGTGAGTTTTCGATTTTTGGAGAATTTTTTCATGATTTTTGTAGGATTTTCCAGATATGATATTTCTATAGATCTGCTTAATTTGGGACTGTTTTGATATGCAAAAATGGTACCTCTTGGATCATTTTTTCCCTAGAAAACTTTTGAGACAAGTCCCATGCAATTCCATTGAGTATTGAAGAAGTTTTGCTATTTTTCCCAACTCGTGGTTGACGCCCAGGCCCATCTCGACCTTTACTTCGACTAATTTGTTACTTTTGTGCAATGGTATGTCCTCTACTGGTTTTACTCGACTTGTTTGATGTATGATGGTGTATATTGGTACCTATATTGGATTGTGGAGGCCTGTTTAGCTATGATGTGTGGTTTTCAACCCCTGTTTCCCTTCGGTTCTTGTTGTATTGTACTATGGTGTTCTCTCTTTGCACTTGTTGGTGCCTCTTAGCCTTTTAGAAGCTGTTGACCTTTTGTTTTGGTGTCTAGTAGCATTGTTTTTGTGTTTTAGTGGTCTGCTTGGCGGTGTTTGGCAACGCCTGGGTACTATGTCGGATGTGAGCGACTCTTCTTCCATTCAACCTATTAGTGGTGCTTCTGGGAGTATCCCTATGGAAACCTATAGCTCTCCGATTACTACTATGAAGTTGGATGGAAGCAATTACCTCACTTGGTCTCAGTCTGCAAAGATCTCTATTCGGTGCAGTGGTAAATGGGGGTATATTTCAGGGGACACTAAGGCCCCTATGCGTGATGACCCTATGTATGCAAAGTGGGAGGCGGATGACTCCTTGGTTATGTCCTGGCTAATTCATTCGATGGAACCATCTATCAGTAAGACATGTTTGTTCCTTTCATCAGCCAAGAGCATTTGGGATTCCCTTGCACGTACCTACTCTGAGGAAGGTCATATTGGGCTGGTTTATGAGCCCTGTCAGCAAGTTTGGCAATTACGCCAGGGAGAGCGATCTATCTCAGCATATTACAATGCGTTGCTTAGCTTGTGGGAGGAGATTGACTTATATCATACTTGTTCCATCACTGATCCTACTGATGCTGCCTCATTCCGCTGTTATCTCAAGGAGCACCGTGTGTTTGAGCTCCTGGCTGGGTTGAACCTTGAGTATGAACAGGTCTGTGCGCACTTTTGAGCCAACCCCATGTCATGTCCTTATTAGAGGTTTATGTCTTTCTCCACCGGGAGGAACGTCGTCGTCATGCTATGCTTCCTACTCCCGTGGTTGAACGCTCAGCTTTAGTGTCTACATCTCAGCGCGGTGGCAAAGACAGCTTTAGTTTTCGTGGAGGTCGGGGTGCCGGCCGATAGGGTTTGGTATCTGATGGTCGTGACCGTCTTCATTGTGATCATTGCGGTCGTGCTTGCCATACTAAGGCCACCTGCTGAGACCTTCATGGTCGCCCTCAGGAGCCCACTCCTCGTCCTTCTCAACGAGGTTCATTCACTGAAGGCCGAGGGGGCACCCCCAGTTCTCTTGCTGGTGGTCATTTAACTGCATATGTTACTACACCATCTAATGTCGCTCCACCCGCTTTTTCTCTTGTACTGCCTGAGTCCTCTACTGTTTCTAGTGGGGAGTTGGCCTCTCTTCACGAGGAGACGGCCTCTCTACAACGTCTTATAGCTCAGATGGACACTTCTTCTGGTTCTTCCTCTACTGGTGCTGCAAGGTATATCTGATTTTGCTCTTAGTGCCTCCTCTGGTCCCTCTGGTGTCTCTTGGATCATTGATTCTGGCGCTTCTCACCATATGACTGGTATGTCTTCTCTTTCATCTTCTTACACTATTAGCTCTTGTCAGGACACAATACGTATTGCCGATGGATTGCTCTCCACTGTTGTTGGGACTGGTTCTGTACCTATTTCTTCCTCTTTCTCTTTTTCTTTTATTTTTCATGTTCCTAATTTTCAACTTAATCTTGTCTCTGTTAGTCATCTTACCAAATCTTTGAACTGTAGTCACTTTCTTTCCTTCTTGTGTTTTTCAGGACTTGGTAACGAGGCCAACTATTGGTAGAGGTCATGAGGAGCACAGGTTGTACCTTTTGATATGCCTTCTCATTATGCTTCCCTTGTGCAGCAGACATCCTCGTCCTCTCTCTCTGAGCTTATGAAGTAGCGCTTTTGACTTGGCTACCCCTTTTATTTTACTTTACAATGGCTTTTCCCAAGTTTATGTAGATCTATTTATGTCTCTTCTTTTCATTGTGAAACTTGCGAGTATGCAAAACATTGTAGATCCCCTTATCCGATTAGCATGAATCGAAGTTTATCTCTATTTTCTATTGTTCATTTTGATGTATGGGGTCCTGCCCCTGTTACTTCTTTATTTGACTATCATTATTTTGTTACTTTTGTGGATGACTTTACTCGTACTACTTAGGTTTATTTATTGCATGCTAAACATTAGGTGTTTTCTATGTTTCAATTGTTTCATAAGATGATCGATACACAGTTTGATTCTAAGGTTCAGGTTCTTCGATCTGACAATGGTGGTGAACATATTTCCTCTGCTTTTTCCTCTTATCTTTCTCAGCATGGAATTCTTCATCAAACCACTTGTCCAGGGACCCCTGAACAGAATGAGATTGCTGAACGAAAAAATCACCATTTGCTAGAGATTACTCGAGCCTTGTTGTTTACTATGCATGCCCCTCAGGTTTTTTGGGCATATGCTCTTCAGACTGTTGCCTATCTTACGAATAGGATGCCCACTCGAGTTCTTGATTTCCAGTCTCCTATTTATTCCCTTTCCGGTTTTGCCCTTGGTTCATCCCTTCCTCCCAAGGTATTTAGGTGTGTTTGCTATATCCATATTCAAAAATCAGATCACTCCAAGTTGGATCCTAAAGCTCTCAAGTGTATTTTCCTTGGCTATGCTCCGAATCAGAAGGGATACAAGTGTTACCGTCCCTCTACTCGGAGGTGTACTGTTTCCATGGACGTCACCTTCCATGAAACTGCCCCCTTCTTTTCTTCTAGTCATCCCCATCTTCAAGGGGAGACACGTGGTGTATATGAAGACGAGGTCGTTGTTCCTCTCCCTATTCCTTCGTATTCCTTTGATGTTGATAGGTGTCATAGCAAGGGGGAGCAAACAGCTGTTCCAAAGGATAAGGCACCCACTCAAGAGAAAAGATGGGTGAAAGATTTTACTCGTGTTTGTAAGAAAGAGGCAAAAGGTTGCTCCTACCCCTCATGTGCCTCTCCAACCAGTCGCCTCCTCTCTAAGCATTGCTTCCTCCATATCTTTGAATGACTCCCATTTACCCATTGCTGTTTGAAAAGGCACCCGTGTTTGCACTCAACATCCCATTGCTAACTATGTGTGTTATGACTCATTGTTTTATGAGTTTAGGGCAATCTCTACTTCTTTGTCCTCTGTTTCTATTCCATGTAATGTTTTCCAAGCTCTTTCCCAACCTCAGTGGAGAAGGGCAATGGAAGAAGAAATGCAGACTCTTGAAAAGAATAAGACATGAGATGTTATTGATCTTCCAAGAGAAAAGGAACCAGTGGGGTGCAAATGGGTATTCTCAGTGAAGCTCCAACTAAATGACACTGTTAAACGATACAAAGCTAGATTGGTAGCTAAGGGATACACTCAAACCTATGGATTGATTATCATGAGACATTTGCTCCTATAGGCTATAGCAAAGATGAGTTCTGTTAGAATATTGATCTTAGTTGCTGCAAATCGAGGTTAACCGTTGTTCCAACTTGATGTCAAGAACGCCTTTCTCCATAGAGACTTAGAAGAATAAGTCTATATGAGATTGCCTCCTGGTTTCCAACTATCCACAAGGAAATGGAAGGTGTGTCACTTGAAGAAGACACTTTATGACCTTAAACAATCCCCTGAGCATGGTTTGAGCGATTTCAAGGTGCTATGCTTAAGATTGGTTATAGGCAATGTCATGTTGACCATACTCTCTTTGTGAAGCATCAAAGTGGGAACGTCACAGCTCTTATTGTTTATGTTGATGACATTGTAGTTATAGGTGATTATCATTGTGAGATCAATCACCTAAAAGGCTTTCTTGGGAAGGAGTTCAAAATCAAGGATTTGGGGCCTCTTAAGTACTTCCTTGAAATTGAAGTTGCTAGATCC
>JAOXJP010031358.1:0-16816 GCA_025762735.1 Platanus orientalis | reverse complement strand
CACTTGTATACTTGCAAGTAAAGCTACCATGGATTTTTGGTTCATTAAGTTGGATCATTAGTCTAGGTGTAACAAGTCTCCGGGGTCATAAAGACCTACAATGACATATTCTCGCATAGGGGTATCATATCAAATCTTCACATCCAAAACCAAGTACCAAAACTATGTTTTTGTAAAATAGATAGTACATATGTATGCTATTTAAAATATCCACATATTCTATTTCATGAAGTGTCCAAAGAATGAAGTAGTAAATCACATGAAATGGATTAAATGCCAACATGCAAGTAAAGATGCTTGACCCAAATTTAAGAACATATGTGATGCTCATGGATGTAAAATCATTTTATACCAATTTTTAGAAATTTTAAAAACCAAGTATCACAAGTTCTTTAAAAATCATGTAGAAGTCTAAGTAAAATGCCTTAAAAAAATACTGGAATAAACCATGGCAAAGAATTAACACAATTGATGCAAAGTCTAATGTAGTAACATGATGATCAATAGAATTAACACAATTTATCATGGTTTAACATGAATCGAAGAAAATATACCAAAGGAAACAGTAAGATCATGTAAGGAATCCAAGACATCCAAAAGACATGTATATGGTAAGAGAAAGCAGTAAAAAACATTTTATCAAATATGTAAAGAGTAATAAATAAGGAACAAATGAGGAAAACAAAGGGGAAGCCCAATCTTCACCTCAAGAATCCTCCCAACCCCTTCACTCATACAAAGTCATACTCCCAACTTCATCACTTAGATTAAAAACCATTCTAATCATCCCACATAACTCTATCCATGAAAACATAACTCTAAAATCCAATAAATGAAGGAACCAACAAAGAACTCACTATTTAATATGTTTCCATTAGGAATACTGAGATTCATCAACAAGTAATCAATAAGTTCAAAAGGAAGTAGAGATGGATCTATCAAAACATAGTTCATAAACATTAAATTTAGGATCATATGAATGAAAAGTAAGCATAAAATGCATATGCACTCACACAAACAATTTTCATAGAGATTAATCCACAAATCTTTGTAAATATAAAATGAAATTACATTTTTAGAAACTTAAGAATAGAAAGTGTAAACATAAATTGTGTATCCATTCACAATCTATCAATCTTTGCTTCCAAGTGGGAGTTCCTCTTCCACAACACCTTTTTCCTTGTAGTTTCTTCATTCCTCTCAAATCAAATAACAAAACCAAGGTTAGAATCCAAAATAGAGAAAGGAAATAGTAAACATGTTTCCTAAGCTAAATCTAGGTTTACCAAGTTTGTGGAGAAGAAAAATCTCTCTTCTCCCAAGTATTTCCCAAAATTCTTCTTTCTCCTAAAAAATCCCTTTTTCTTAAGTCACACAAATCCTAAATGAGACAAAGATGGGTTTTATGGTTGTTTCCTAAGGTTTCCCACACAAAAAAATAAGTCAGGGTATGAACCTGGGCGAAATCCAAGTCATAGAATGCATTCCCGATCAATAGGAAGGGGCCCGATCGATTGGGGGATGCATGGATCGGGCCTGGTGCTCAAACCCCCTATATATATTTTTTTTCCAAATTTTGACTCCCTGCACTGTTTTGATCGTATTTCCCTCAATTCCAATTTGAATTGATCGTTGTTTGTTTTGTTGGAAACTAGACTTTAAGATCTTTCTAATGACATAAAATTTGCTACCTAATTCGTCCTACATTTTTATTAGTGTATCTCTAATGTTACTTCAAATGAGTTAGCTTGTTAGCACAGACACCTTGTGGGAATACAATTATAACTTCCTCTAGGAAACACTTATTCACACATGGTTTGTTTCGTTGGAAAGTAGACTCACAGATATTTCCAATAATGTATGGGTTGCCTTCCAATTATCTAAGGGTTGGTACAGATCTCTCTATGAAATTATCCCTAAAAATGCACTTGGGTTAACTTCAGGATTTGACAAGTCCATAGCTCAATTTGGTTTGTCTTCACACCCACTTGGTACAATTGGGTCTCTAACCTCACTATGGTCCATCTAACAATGTAAATTGATAATTTTATCCTTATTTATGTTCAATTACCATTTTATCCTTTTAAAGTGTTATGGGGTGTTATAGGTTAGGTAGAAAGTCACATTTTCATCACGTTTGTTGGGTGGCTATGACAGATCATTCAGGTCTCCATGATTGGTCATTAAGCTATAACCTATAATTCCAGACATTATGACCTGTCATTCGTAAAATCTCAGATTTTACAACTTTGTCGCCTTTTATGAAAACAACCATAAATTCCTATAAGAAACCTTAAATTGATCGTTGTTTATTGCATTAGAAAGTAGACTTTTAGAGCTTTCTAATGGTATATGAGTCACAAGCTAATTCCTACAAGATTGGTACAGGTTTACTCATGAAGTTACCCCAAATATGCTTTTGGGACAACTTTAGAATTTGACAAGTCAATAACTTATTTTTGTTTCTCACTTCTAATTCATTTTGTTGGGTTCCAAACACTACGATGGACTTTTTAAAAATGTTTAAATACAATTTTACCCTCATATATGGTTATTTACATTTTTACCCTTCTAATGCACTATAGGATATTACAACTAGCATGAAAGCACACAAATTCGAGTCTTGTGGGTAGCCATTTTGTGCAAAAAAACCAAATATTTGGTCTGTCTCCAGTTAAACCCTCCCAGCACCCCATAGTACGGGACTAATACTAGGTAATGACCTTTTTTTCTTTTTTTGTTGGTAGATTTAAAATTTTCATTACTTAACTAGGATTGAAAGAATCTACAGATTGTAAATCAATCCTAATTAGATCAGGAATCTAGTTTATAGGGGAATGAGTCCTAAACATAAACTATTAGAGTTTAAGATCCAAATTGCTATAGAGTGAGCCACCCTGATAAGATCACGCTTTACATGAGAGAATTTAAGTGTATCAAAAGAGAGGGACGATTGTGTCCGCTCCCCTAAAAACCGCTAACCTCCACTCCCCATCAGGGGGTGGACACATCAGCCCCAAAAAGTGATTTACAATTTTTTTTTTTTTGGGGGGGGGCGCATATCACTTTTTGGTGCTGATGTGCTTGCCCCTAAACGGGGAACAAAGGTTAGCGTTAGTTAAGAGGAGCGGACACAATCCCCGTTGATCAAAAGAGGGATAAAGGTAATAACAGTATTGGTCCTCACTGCATAAGGGGCAGACACATCAGTGTTAAAAAGTGATTTAGACTTTTTTAGGGGATGCTTTTCACTTTTCGGCGCCGATGTGTCTGCCCAAATGCAAGGCATACCTTACACGTTCTTTAAGGGTGCACACCAAATCCTAGGGGCATTGGGTGGTTTGGTTTAGTGAGGATTTGGTACTCCCCTTTAAAGAACACCTAAGGTCCACCCTGTATCAGGGGTGGACACATCAGCGCTGAACAAATGATTTACACTTTTTGGCATTAATGTATCCACCCCTGATGCATGGTGGACCTTAGGTGTTCGTTAAGGGGTTACACCAAATCTTGGGGAGGGTTCGGTTGGTTCATAAAACATTAACTTGACTTGTGTCTATCTTTTATGAAAAGGAGAAAAGTCTCCACCAATGTCAATTGTCAAGGCAGCATGTTATATGAAATATAACAAAGGTTTATAGAGCTTCACCTTGTTTAAGAGAGAGAGAGAGAGAGAGAGAGAGAGAGATGGAAATCACAGAGGAGGTGCTGATCATGGGAGTTGGAATAGTAGGGTTAGCCACAACTTTAGCCTTAAAGAGGATAAGAGTTTGAGCCTTGGTGCTAGAGAGGGTGGATGAGCTCTGAGCCACTAGTGCAACCATCACACTCTTCTCAAATGCCTGGCTTGCTCTTGAAGCCCTCAGAGTAGCTCACAAACTTACCTCCATCTATGCCCCTACAAATAAGTATAGTAAAATTTCATGTCTTTTTTATCTTCTTGCTTTAATTAATGCGATCTTCTTAATGACTATAGTATTGTATTCTCTCTCTCCAAGAAAAAATAAGAAGAAGACAGACAAGGAGGTTGAAATAAATGTTAAAGGAAATTAATGCAAACAGCAAAACACACATAAAGAACAAGACAATTTAGCGTGGTTCCGCTTAAAGCCTACAACCACAGGTAAAGATAGAGATAGCTTTCACTATGAGAAAAACCAAGAGATTACAAGAGCTTTGTGGCTGCCTTCTCTTCCCAAACCCTAATCCAGGTTTACTAGATAAGAAACCCTAAGAAGAATCCCCAATATAAAACCCATTTATATTGAATCCTAGAAACCCTAATAACCAATTCCATTTCTTTAGTTTTTGTGTTAATGCCCAACACTTCCACAAATAGTGTAAAACTATAATTCTTCTAAAACCGACTTGACTAAGGAGTTGTATGAATCCAATCCACCGTCTCAACAAATCTCCACATTGGCTTGAATTCAACAAAGACTACATAGTAAAAAAACTCTACTCCCATCTTCTCCACACAATCCCAAAGGGTAACTCTAGATATTGCAAACACTTGTATCTGAAATTACTCTAAAGGAATCCTAGAGGGGGGTGAATATGGTTTCTAAATTAATTTACTCCTTTTTCAATTTTAACTTGGAATTGATTTTAATATTTTTAACTTAGCCTAAGTGTGTGTGTGCTCCAAGATGTTTACTCATGTATTTTTTCAAATAAGTGCTATGCAAGAGTAAAAGAGAACATTTAAGGAAAAAGACAAGCAATCACACACAATTCACAACAAGAGATTCATAGTGGTTTGGCACTGGGGCTGTCCACTCTTCTAACATTCACTACTGAGCTTAGGTATATTTCATTTAGGTACTATTACAACCTAGGTCAATATACAAACCTAACTGCTTGCTCACAAACAAGCTAAACAACAACACTAAGTGTCTCTAATGAGTGTGTACTACTTCTAGTGTCTCCGGCAGAGGTAGTCAAGCTTCCGGTGTCTCCGACAAAAGCAAAGTAAGAACAATGATAAATATGAATGTAAATGAATGTAAAGTAAAGAAAATATTACCATAAAATGGTTAATGTTGCTAGTTACTAAAAGTGGGGTGCTCCTTGTTGAGCTAGTTTGCCTTAGCTACCCACAAGCTCCAAGTATTTGGCTCTAGCGCTCCTTGAGCTCAACCAAACGTGAGTTTCTTCTAGGGAAAAACTCACCACAAGTTCTCCTTAATAGTAGTAGAGTGGTATTCAAGAGGAGAGAAAAAGAGAGTGAATCTAATGAAAGATGTTAGCTACTCAAGCTCAAAACCAGTGGGACAATGGTGTTTTTCACAGTGGGGAATGCTCTCAATATAACAAGCTTTTGAGCTCTCTCTAGAATAGCTTAGAGTGTTGAAGTTCTTTACCTTAATGAAAAAAGTTCCCTTTTATAGGGTTGAGGAGCACCCAAGACCTTTATATTGGAATCTTTTATAAAGGCAACATTTTAAAGCCTTAGATTTGAAAAACGGAGTTCAAATTTTAAAAAATGTCCATTGAAATTCATGTTTGAAATTTGTTTCAAAATTGCCCTCATAACCGATTGCTTGATTCATAATCGATTGTGGCTTGCAATCGATTGCAGATATCATAATCGATTACGGCTCACAATCAGGCTCGTAATCGATTGTTTGATCCCAAATTGATTTTAACTCTAGGGATTTTGGTCTAAATCGATTTTGCAACTGATTACGGCCTTTGAGTTTTGGCTACGGGAGTCCAGATTTTGCTTTCAATCAATTGCGTGATTCACAACCGATTGCACTGAAATCGATTACAACTCCTAAAATTTCTGAATTTAGTTTTAGGCATTGTGGGGGTCTGTCCTTGGGCCTTCTTTCCTTTGGATTTTGTGAGATGCGTAACACCATGTCTATATTGGTTTTAAGGTACTAAAATGATATGTAATGCATGCTTTATACCTTTCTTAGTGTGGCAAATCTAAGGTAGATTCCAGTCTCGTCTTCAAATCTTTGGTCATTCTTGTCTTTATGTCTTGAACTTGTGAGAGCATAAGATACTTACAAGACACATACCATTACCCATTTTTCCATGTGATTGACATACATCAACAATATCTTTGACAAGACATAGACATGTACACCACACTCCACCTTGGCTTATATTCCCAAACTACCATAGAGAAAACCTGCATTTGTCATTTTTAGTGAATTTTGTGCCATATTACCTGGAACGCACCTCCACCTCGAACCTGGATTGCATCTTTTTTGCTATCTCTACAAATAACCATTGGCCTTGAAGAATCATCACTACACATACCATCGAATTAATTTGGTCATAATACCATCTGATTCGATCAAAACACGGCCAATGCACATGTGTAGCTGTTCTGAGTCGACTTGCCTAGTTAACTCTAGAGAAGGACCTCGATCCATCCTCTCAAATCACAAGAACCTCCTCACCATCATCTGCTACCTGGAAACCTACATCACCTCTCTTTGTTGCATCCGTAAAAGAGACCCTACACCATCGCTAGTTATTCTATGCCCCCCATTTCTAACTACCCATCGAGGTCAAAGGAACACCATTAATAATTATATTCCCCATCAGACAATACAAACCATCACCATACTTTTCTCATTTCATTAGGACCAAACAACCACGTGTGATTTTCTTTCGCATCTTTGGGACATATGCCACACGACCTAAAGTACAAACCACTCCATCAAACATCTTGATCTTCTTTGTCCCAACATTTGTGATGTCATAAGTAGACCCATCATCCAAAAAAACAAAACCCATATTCTTCTCTTAGAAAATATCAAAATATTCTTTTCTAGAGTAAATATCAACATGACAACCTGAATCTAATATCCATTCATCATGAGAAAATGTGTCCATACCTTTGAAGACTATGAGAACATCTCCAATGTACTCCTCCTGTTCATCTGCCAACATTATACTAGGACTATCACCTTTCTTCTTGTCAACACGCTATAGACAATCCCTCCTCATATGGCCATGTTCTTTGCAATGAAAGGACTGCATCTTGCCTATTCCTCTATACTGACATTTATCACTTCTAGAACCTTTTTCCTTTGTTTTTTCTTCCACAAACAGACATTTTGTCTGCCCCTCTCTGTCTTTCTAAATACCTTCTTCCTCAATTCCCTAGAATGCAAAGATGCCTTGATATCCTCCATAGAGATGATATCCTTTCCATAGAGTAAGGTCGTAACAAAGTATTTATATGATGCAGGTAAAGAGCACAAACAATGATAGCTTGATCCTCATCATTAATCGTAATATTAATGTTTTTCAAATCTATAATGATTTTATTGAATTCATCTAGATGCGCTTTCACAAACATACCTTCTCTCATCCTTAATGTGTGGAGGCGTTGTTTCAAATACAACTTATTTGTGAGAGACTTGGTCATGTACATACTTCCCAACTCTTTTTTTGCAACCTCTAGCAACACCTCATCAGCCAGGGACAACTGAATTGCACAACGTGCCTTGAGGTCAAGTTCCTCCCTTTTGTCAGCCTTCATCATCATAGGGAGCTTTTCCTTCTCCATCAAAGCTTTAGCCAATCCTTGTTGAACCAATAGTGCACACATCTTCACACGCCATAAACTAAAGTTGTTATGCCTGTCGAATTTCTCTACTTCGTACCTTGAAGCCATGTCGAAACACCCCAATCACAACCTAGGGCTTTGATACCAATTGTTGTGAGAAAGCCTATATTTGGATCGTACACAACAGTAAATAAAAAAAGAAATTAATGCAAACAACAAACATGCACAAAGCACAAGACAATTTAACTTGGTTCGGATTAAAGCCTACATCCACAGGCAAAGACAAACAGAGCTTTCACTATGAGAAAAATCAAGAGATTACAAGAGCTTTGCGGTTGCCATATCTTCCCAAACTGTAATCCAGGTTTACTAGAAATGAAACCCTAAGAAGAATCTCCAATATAAAACCCATTTATATTAAATCCTATAAACTCTAAGAACCAAGGCCGTTGCTTTAGTTTCCGTGTTAGTGCCCGACACTTCCACAAATAAAGCTATGACTCTTCCAAAACCAACTCGGCTAAGGAGTCATACGAATTCAATCCACCGTCTCAACAAAATTGATGCTGAAGCTTACGTTGTGGTGGTGATTATTGTTATTATTATGGGATACATCACTAATATGGCTAATGGAAGAGCTACTCAAGAGGTTTCTTACACCGGCATTGAAGGGCTTGTAAATTTTTTAAAGATTTTCTTATGTTCTTTCTCTTTCTAAGCCTCTTGTCATATTTCATTTTGAAATAACCTGGTCTGGAGAGATGCTAAGCCGGTCTTTTGGCCACCTTTACATTTTACAATCAGATCTTGAGTTCTAGAGGTGCGTGTCCCTTTTAGATTCAAGATTTAAACGGGTGCCTTCTTGCCCTAAGATTCAGGGTTGTTTAAAGCTGTTGCAATTGGAATCCATGGTTTTCATTGTGCTATTCTTTGCCAGCAAAAAACTATGGTATATGTGCCACTTTCAAAACTACCAAAAATTAGGTGAGAACGAATCTTGTGAGAATTGTGAAAACGGCATCAGGGTACGAACACATCAGTGTCAAAAAGTGATAAGTGGCCCCCAAAAATGCAGTGTTGATTGTGACAACACAAGCCACTTGTAATATGACCTGACTTGAAAATACCAAACAAACAAGAAATTACATTTGTTGACTTGCACCATGGAATTGAATTGACTTAGGGGTTGTTTGGCTCGGATTTAGGGAGCTGATTAATTCTCATCTAGAATCGATTCCAGGCCAAAATTGGGTGTTTTGTTCAGATTTTAGAAGCAATTATGGAAAATCAAAATCTAGAATCGGGTGAAAATCAGAATCCATAAAAGATGGATTCTGCTGATTCTTGCTTTTGACAGAATGAATCGATTTTGGCTTTTAATTTGTGCTTAAACAAACCCGCGGGTTTTCTCTTTCATTTGCAAGACAAAGATGTAAAGGGTAGTTCCTTCCTTCTCCAGGTATGCCCTCTTTCCTTCTCTTATCTCCCTCCCTGTCTCTCTTTGAAGTCACCTTCTTTAGGTGCCCAACAATTTTTTTAACAGATTTCTCTTCACAAAGGGTCCTGTTGCCCGGCGAAGAAGAAAGTTGTCTTCTCTCTTATGTCAATCTTGAATGCGAAGAAAACCCCAATTTTCCTCTCTTCAAGTTCGAAATTTCGATCCTCACCACCCAACGGATTCTATGGAATAATGAAACCAATAACATAGGTACAACCGCAATTCCTCTTGGTGCCATAACATCTTTTCACTAAAAAATTGATCAAGAACATGTTTTCTAGGCCAAGAGTTCAATTTTAGGTCTCCGCTTCAGCCGATGGGAGGATCGATGAGAAGGGATCAATGTCGGTTGCGATCACGCTTGTTAAAATCGGATCCCGATTCATTTTATAGCTGATTATGGGAGGCTTGGAGGTTGCAATTGTGGGAGGGTTCTGGTTCAAGTAGTTTGGGAGGTTCTGATTTGAGGGAGAAGAGTGTTTGATCCATTTAGGGATCAAGCGGAGTGAGAACGATGATGGCTGGGGTTTTCGGAAGGAGTAGGAGATGTGGGAGAGTACGGATAAGAGCTTGCATAAAGCTTTTCAAGACTTGAATGCTCTCATGGTATGTATCTACAAATGGGGTTGATAACTCTATTTCTCTTGTGTTTTTCTAGCATAAGTGGGAGCTTTTGGATCTTGCATAATATCTAGAAAGGTAGCATTAGCTAAAATCTAGGTTTTTTTTTTTTTGTTTTCAATCATTTTATTTTCTTATTGTTACATTAATTTCCTAACCATTCTGTCCCAAGTGGAAGTGATGTTTTTCTACCCCTCCTGCGACAAATAGTATTTGTTCTGTCTAACATCATATACAATGATTTTGTGTGTGGAGCTCATTGTTTTGGAAATAACTAGTTTAGATCTTCAAATGCTTTTTGACCTGTGGCTTTTTGAGCTATAGTCTCTAAGAAGTTGAGTTGTTGATTAAAACAACTAATGCACATTTATTAAAGTGAAATTTGAACATGAATTATGACATTTCCATATCCATTTTTCCTTTCTACATCACTATCCGGTGTCTTAGTTTTTCTGAATTCCAACTTGTAGTATTTTTTTTTTTTTTTGGGTACTTCCATGCAACCACAGCAGCACATTAAGATTATGGGCCATGGATCTGTACCAGTAGCTCCATTACTATTATTGTAGGCTCAAGTAGGTGGGCTTGGAAGATGGAGGGAGAAGTAGAGCACATGAACTCTTTAAAAGATATCAGCCACGTTTATACCAGATGGTGCTTTCTTGTGTTTGTTGTTTTCTTTCTTTTGTTTCTTTCACTTGCTTGGTGAAGGTGTCGTATATGTGGTTTTCTCTTCCCCTTTGTAAATTTATTCCTATCTATCAAAGAAAAAAGAAGTTTGGAAACATTAAAGGTATTAGTTGTAATGGATTATAGATCTATTGACCTTGGTTAATCCATCATACCTTTAAGATTTTGCTACCATTTTTTTTTTTAAGTTTGTGTCGACACTTTTTTTTGATGAATTGTGTTGTTAATATCGAAGATATGTCTGTGCTTGTATCCTGGCTACAAATAAATATGTCTCCCCTTGTAGAAAAAAATAAAAAAAAACCTTGTGTTTTCGCTTCTAGTATTTTTGCACCCTTTTCTTGCATCAAAATAATTACATTAACAAATTTTCTTGTATCATTTCCAAGATCCATTTATCCACTTGGTAATGAGGGTTTCTTTGTAAATGCTAGATTACCACATTTGACTTTCTTTTTTGTGTTTGACTGCAATAATTGTGCTTGTATCAAATTTATATTGGTTAGGAGGTGTTTAGTGGTATTCTTTAAGAATTATACTTTAGGCTTTTTCTTTCTCAATGTATTTATGGTATCACCAAATAGTGTTTTGAGGCCAATTTCAATATGTTTAGTTTTTATTACTTTCTATTAGATTCCCTTCATTGTATTTCCTTGATTTTAACTTGTATAAAATCTAAAGGAGCTTGATATAGTTTTTCCATATTGTTGAGTATGGCTAAAGAGATGGTGATGCTAGCGGAGAAATTGAAGCTGAAGCTTTTATTTGGTTCAATTGCTCAGGCAAATGCAACAAATGATGAAGACAGGTTCCAAGCAAGAAATGTAAGACTGGTTGTTAAGTGTCGGTATTGCATCCCTAGTATTTGATAATGCTGATGTGAGCAATGACGGTGATCCAAATAAGGATATTTCATTACAATTGTAGCAAGAGATGGACACATTTAGAGATATTGCTATAGAACATGAGTTAGGAGAAATACATTCATAGTGTATTTTTATGATTATTATATAGTTCTAATTTCTTATGATATGTTGAATGACTTTTCATTTGAACATGTATGTGGTTCAATATTTATGCATTTAAAATGATTTTGGTACTCTAATATATCATTTATGAGAAATTTAGGTATTTTATGCATACTTTCTGTTGAAATATCAATTTTGAACATTGTTCATCCAAATAGGATTCTGATTCTGGAAAATGAAATTAACTTTTAGAATCAGGTCTAACCAAATGGGATTCTGGATTTTGATAATCTAATTATAAAATTTGATTATGAGAATCCAGAATCAGATTCTAGAATCCGAACCAAATAAACCCTAAAATGATGTTATGTTAAGTTCATTTCCCTTACATAAAGGATGTTCTGTCTAGGATGGTGTCCTAGACACCAGGGGCCATCATATGGAATAAAATGAATATTTCAATTTCAAAAAATACATCACTCACCAATTTTATTCCATATGATGTCCTCTGGTGTCCTGGACACAAAATCCTAGACAGAACATTCTTTCCATTACCATGATATGCCACAGCAATGAGTACCCAAAAAAAATTGTTTTACATTTTTTTTTTTACAATTACATGGATGCCAAATGACAAGAATTTTATTTTCTTCTTCTTTTGAACAAATAGTGCAATAAACACTTATTTTAACCAATGCCAAATGCAGCCTTAATAATAATAAAAAAAAAAAAATGCAAGGCCCTATATTCATTATTCTTTTATATCCTGTATAATGGTATAGACTTGGGACTATAGTAAAGGCCATATAACCAATAACAAAGAAATTGGATTGGAATCTTTTATTTAATTCACAAACCCTGTGTAGAAACTAGGAAACTTCTATCTTGGTGTACAGGTTCTCCATCTATCTTATCAGTCCACAGCCAAAGGATCTCAATCCAATAGCCCTAGGAGTTCTAAGGTAGTTCCCCATTTTACATAACAAGATCTTTAGAGCTTATCATCACGTTAGATTTGGCTTATGTGGAATCTAGGAGAACTGGACCAAGAAGTGTTCACAGGAAAACCTGAAGTTGGAGGCTCTAGCAGAAGAATTGCCTCCTCCTGGTTCAATCCGTGTCTCTTCAAACTTAACCTCCATTCAAACCCACACCACAAATGAAGACTCTTCCGTTGCCCCCTTACGGCTGGATGATGGTACTGCCATCAAAGCCAAGGTGACAGCATCAGGAAAAAAGGTTTGAAAGTTTTGAATTTCATTTCACCTCACTTTTGTGAAAGGGAATATTTCTGGTCATTGCAGTTGTTGATAGGGTGAGATGGGGTGGTGGCACGCCGGTTGGGACGCACAGCCCCGGTGCATTCGGGTCGGTTGGCTGTGCGTGGTTTAGCTGTGTTTCCTCAAGGACATGGGTTTGACCAAGAAATCCATCAGTTTATAAATCAAGGCCAAAGAGTTGGTTTTGCTCCTCTCACTCACTGATAAACAGCTTTATTGGTTCATGACCCACACGTCTTTAATTACAGGTGAGCTTATTATTATTATTATTTGGTAAACACCGTTTCTCATTAAGCCAACTATCTTTGAGGATTTCAATCATCCAGCTATTTTTAGATGGTCCACAAAATTGTGGCAAATGGACCTGATGGGAGTGCGTTGAATTGGCTTGGAACCAACCAAGAAACGGCACTTTTTGGAAAAGTGGGGTATTTTAGGAATTTAACCTTAACGAAATAGGGTTTTCTTGGTTGGCATGTCTCTATAAAAGAGATGTTGTCGTTTTATGCGACTATAGAAGATTGTGGTAAAAGTCAGGACTTTGTGAGAATAACAATAACGTATTTGTTGTTGGAGAGTTTTTTTTTTGGGTTTTGGGTTGGGGTTTCACCTTCGGATTTGGGGACTCACAGTTGTGCATTGTATAATCTCTTTGTTTTATGTATTAGTGAAAATTCTTGATGGTCTTTGGCTGCAATCTTTTTAAACCATATTAAATATTGTATTATGTGATTGATTTTTTGTCTTTTACTATTTTCTTGCATTGTTTCATGTGCATCGAAAACTTGAATCTAATTTGTGTTTGTTCTGCTGTGCTATTTTGTCACAACAAAGCCCCTTACCAATGCTCATCATGTGGTGATGATTCATCTTGGATTCAAACATATTTGTTATTTCAGGTGACGAGATTGCTGTGACGAGATTGCAGGAGACCCCAAGCTGATACAGAGTGACGTGACAGAGAACTTGGCCAAAGACTTCCCTTCCATCTACTTAGAGGTTGTCAGACATTCAGATCTGGCTACACTGACGCAAGCCCCTCTGATGTTGGGGAACCTCTGTAAAGGGCGCATCACGATCTCAAGTTATGCGATGCACCCGATGACGCCTGATATTGGCCAGGGAGGTTGTTCAGGGCTTGAGGATGTAGTCGTCCGTGGCCGATATATTGGGCTTTTGTTCTTCCAAAACAAGAGAATCGTGCTGGGAGAGGTGGTCGGAGCTATATAGACGTATGTTAAGGAGAGGAGATGGCGTGCCGCAGGTTTGATCACGGGGTCATATCTATGAGGGATCAGGGTGGGTGCAGCAAGGGGGGTCAGTATAGTTGATGAAGTTTGTTCAGGATATAGTCTTTTATAAGTTTCTTTACTGTAGGCTTATTGATGTCATACACTATGTGACACGTCGTCTCCTTTGAGAAAACCCTAAACTTCACACCAAAGAAGAGAAAACTCGTACTAAACGTTTATTAATGAAAAACTGAATTGCCTTGAAGGCTACAATGCTTTAAATAGAGAAAAAGAAACCCTAATTTGTGTTAGACACGGAATTAGCCTAATTTGGTAAATTTTACTAAAAATAGTAAAAACGAGTTGCTAACAAAATCAAATACTACTACTACTAGGAAACATCCTAGAACAAACGGGATCTTATTTGGACTTCTAAATAGAAAGTTATAGCGAAAACGAAATTTACTAAAAATAGCAAAAACGCTAATTTGAGGGCCTAAACGAAGGAATTTATGCGAAAAGTGGCGGTGCTCACGGCAAAGCTGTGAGTTATGATCCTCGCGAAATTTCGCTTAAGCTCACCAAATTTCACGCAATTCCGATCTCGGCTTGTGTGTAACTCACAAAACTTCTTGTGAGTTTTGTTCTACATCACTATGGGTTCAACCATTGACTAGGATTTGCTGGTTCTGGGTCAAAACATAAGCTAAACAAGGCCTGATTTTATAGGTTAAATGGGGTTAACAGTGGGCAGTCTGGGCAGTAGCTTGGGCCATCATAGAGGCTGGAATATAGGTAACCTGGGGTATCTAAGGGTTGGGAAAACCACTAGACTGACCTGGGACTGGTTCAATGTAAAGAATTGGGCTGAAACAGGGTAGGGACTAGGTAGTCAATCAAGTAATCAAATCTGTAATCAGGTTCAGATTAAGGCTTGCTCTGAGAATTAGGAAGACAGTCCATGAGTGGTGCTGATGTCTGATAAAACATAGGAAGTAGGGCAGCAAGTGTGGTAATCCTAAACAATACCTCCTTCAATATGTTTGTACCATGGTTTCAAAACTCGGACGATCCGGTAAACCCCAAAAGAAACTCACAACCCTTAGATTTGACCTTATAATGAATGATTCAGATTTTGCCGCCGTATTACATATTTTCCATGTAAAAAACATCAAAATTTTCTAATGGGAGCGCTACTCCTTGATCTCTGCCAAGGCCCCCCCTCGGCATTGATGGTGGGGGGGAGCCCCCCCACACCTTCCCAGCCGCCCTCATAATAGAAGGGATCCGAGCTAGATCAATCTTCACCAACCCATCGACTAGAACAATGAATCATGTATTATTATTATTGTTATTGTTATGTTTTTTTATCTTTATTCATATGATATTATATATAATTTAACTTTTATGCATTAGATGTAATCATATTAGATGTTTGATTAAGTAAACTACAATCTTGAACTTATACAAGCCTCAAAACCTTGTTTTATACATGTATGATGCACTTACCATGCCTACAATTATGTTCATCATAATTTATATGTTATTGTATATGGTTTGGTTTATATGTATTAGAAGCAATCATATTGGATGTTTGTTTATAAAATGTACAATTTTGATTTTTATAAATGCTCGCACAGTGTTTATTCATATATAATGCACCTAACATACCTATCATTGAGTTTTTTCTTTCAAACTTTTTATAAAAAGCATTATAAGAATATTGAGAATTTTTTGGATGGATCCAACGATCCATGATCCGATCTAGATGATTCAATCTTGGACTGGTTTTGGGTCTGGACAATCCGATCCAACGATCCAAGTTTTAAAACCATGGTCTTTACAGCTTGATGGAAAGATTCCATGTCTGTAACCAGCTAACCAGAATAGTTTATGCCAGCTTGTTTTGATGAGATATCGTTAGTAGAAATGGGTATCCAATAAATACCACTTAATTTGTTGCTGTTGCATGTTGTATAACCAGGAGATTATAACTATCAGGCAAGATTTGTTATCAGAAAACCTCCATTGCAGTTGTTGCAAGGTGTGATTAGAGTAGGAGGTCTTCAACTTGAAATCTCAAGGATAAAAAGTCAAACAATAGGTGCAACAAGCCCTAGGGATGGATTAGGGTTGTAAACGAAGCAAATTTGAAGCGGATATAGATGCATCCTTATTTGTATTTGTTTAGTTAATCGAATATTGGATGCAAATTTGAATATTTGCGTATATTTAAAAATAGAATCCGTATTCGCATTGGTTTATTTAAATGAATTTTGGATACGAATTCAAATATATCCTATTACACTTTCTATCCAAAAATTATGATTTTGAGTGGTGACATATATTTTAAGGGGTTGTCGAAGCTTCTCACATTCTTCTATGAGAACGACAAGTATATGCTTTGAATGGATTGACAAGATTTTGGAGTGGATTCACCCAAATGGTTTCTTATTCTTTGTTGACATTAAGTAGAAACTCTTCAGTACTAGACTACCAGTCCAACATACCCACACAGGTTGTGTAGCTTGACAAAGAGAATCCAAACAAAAAATAACACGCTGTTCCCACTGATTAACTTGGGTAGGTTTCTCTCAGGAGACCTTGTTGCTGCCACGGAAACTTCGAAGCTAGTACTGAAGCTTGCAAGAATCATGGGTTCTTTCTTAGCCATCTCATCTCCGAGGTTTGTAGTTGAGACCGCTGGCTAATCTCTCTCTGCCTCGGTCTTCTTCTCTTTTTAACTAATTGAGCCCCAAAATTAGGGTTTTTGATTAGGGGTGGGCATGGGCCAGACCGGCCCTCAAATTGGCCCGAAAAAGCCTGGCCTGAGCTAGGCCTGACAAGGGCCCGAGACCCGAACTTTTATTGAGGGCCGGACTTGGGCTTATCTCAGCCTGGCCTGGGCCCGGTCCGATGCCCGAACTTTTACATACATAATATATATGTATTATATATAATATACTAATTATTTTAAAATTATCAATAGT
>JAOXJP010031357.1:0-31164 GCA_025762735.1 Platanus orientalis | reverse complement strand
GAAACAGTGGGCTAAACATAAAAAACGGGATTAGCCTAAAAAACCAAAAAAAAAAAAAAAAAAAATCTAAAAAATTCCTAATATCACAAATAACCCCCCAAGGTTTTAAGCCTTATTACATAAACCCTTCCCAACATAAAATCAAACTAAAACACCGTAAACTTAAACAAAAATAATTCTAAAATTATTTTTAAAAAAATTCTAATAATTCCTAAAGTCTTCCAAGAGCTAAAATTTATATCATTCTTGAAATGAGCTCTCTTGTGAGGTGGCACATACAACAATCGTTTGGCGTTGGCTGCATCAGAGGTCCGGTATGAACTATTGTGCTTGGTTCGCCTTGGAATGTCCTGCTTTAGCACATGACTGACCTTGGGCTTTGTATTGACTTATGGCTTGGAATCAACTCAAAAAGGTTTTGACTGATTATCCTTAGAAATGTTTGGATGGTTGAAGGGAGCTTCTTCTTGTGTAGTGGCTTTCAAAATAGTTTGCACAATTGGAATAGGCTGTTGAGGCTTCATTGGCAAGTAGTAACATACACCACATCTGAAGAACCGCAACATAGATGTCTCCTTGATGTAGCTAGCATTCCTTTCATCAATTCATGGCTTTCCAAACATGATATCATGACCTTCCAATGGACTGATCTTGGACTCAACACTATTTTGTATATACTTCATGTCTGAGTCCAAATTGAAGGATAAACTCATCTTCATAATAAAAACAAAAGTGTTGATCTATATCATCTTTTAAGATGTTCTCCATTCGGCATGTGGAAATCTGATTTTCATGGTACTTATACTGATAAAAAACCTGATCAACTTCCCCGATGGGAGAGTAAACTTAGTTTTGACATCAACCACATTCTAGAAGTCTCTACTGGAACACAGCTGGATGGGGACAAACTATCAACTTAGCTTCCTGGGCTTCTAGCTAGATAGAATCAGTTGCAACATGGCTTTGATACCAAAATTGATGTAGGATGATCCCCAAGAGTCTCAAATAAAGTCCAAGTAAAGTATCGGAAGCAAGAATACACTGTTTACATCAGATGGTAAATACCTCTTTTGATACCCTGCTATTTGGCAGAGAATTCAATGGCTGCTGTATTGTAAGTCTTGAAGACAGATTTCAAGCAGCTGGTAAACTTAGTAAGAGAGGAGGTTTAGGAGAAGATGACAAGGATTTGTAGAAGATATTAGAAGATGAGGAGGAGAGAAGAATATAGGAGATAGAAGAAGAATTTGTAGAGAAGAGGAGGTCGTGGATGAGAGGGGAGAGAAAATAGGGGAGCCTGTGGCTGCAACCCTTTAGGGGATAGAGTGGGACACACATCCACCTTGGGGAAAACCCAATTTCAAACAAAATGTAATTCATATTCATTCTATTCAAAACGTGGGGGGGGGGTGCTTTTTATAGGCTTACAAAGTCCAGAAATATGAAACATTCTAATTATAGAAACTTCTAAACACCTAGACTTGTTGACCAAGTCTTTCCTATAACTAAAGGCTGCTAAAAGACTCAACTTCCTCAATTCTAAACTACTAAAAACTAGGAAAATATTAAGGCTGTCGACCAACTTTTATGTGGGTCCCATATATTGACATTGGGGCCTCACTAAAGGACAAAAGTGTTAGTGACGACCAACCAAAAAACCCTAATTTAAACTTGGTTTTTAGCCTTATTACATTCCTTTATACTAAAAAAACCTAAACTACCCCTTGGCAGAATGCCTTGTTACAAAATTATCCCACCCCAGAAAGACTAAATAACTCATGTTACACACATAACTTGTACTTGGTCCTTTTGCGGATTGGTGCATACATTAACCTCTTTACAATGTCTGCATCATTTTCCCTCCCGACCCCAAGCAAATCTCATGTGGCTTTTAAAGAGAGGTTTGCCTTTAATTATTGTTTTCTAATTCTCCACTCTCTAACCCTCCTTGACATCTTTAGATTCCCACTCAAAAAAAAAAAAAAAAAAACCCTAGTTAGCCACCTCCACTCTTCTCTAGAAACTTTCTCTCAACTCTGAAACACCATAACCATTTTCCCAACCAGGGAAAATTGTGCTCTCATAATTGTCTATTTCCTAAACCCTCTAGTGCAGAGGCAAGCATACCTTGGTCTAATCTACTAAATGGAACTTTCTTGACTCTTCTTTATGATTCCAAAGAAAGTTTCTAAACTGAGATTCAAGTTTGGAGGCGATGGAGGCTGGAATAGTAGAGAGAGAGAGAGAGAGTAGTGTGGAACATTGACAAGAGAGATCTTGATTAAGGTAAGCAGTGCTTTCCATGATTGAAGCTTATTGGAGATCCTTGGTACCACCGGATCCCACACCATTTGAATTATACCTAGCTCCCAAGGGAAGACCCAAATATAGGAAGCTTTCCGATTTCGCACCCTAATACCATTGCCAGGTTTTTCTAATTTTTTTAACCCAAACCCCCCCCCCCCCCCCCCCAAAAAAAAAAAAAAAAAAAAAAAAAAAGAAAAAAAAATTCACTTTTAGCAAGATTGGCTTTGAGCCGTGAGAACCTTGAAACAATGTAGCAAACACCTCAGGTATGGACATGTTGCCATCATCAGCTTTATCAAGACACTAGTTTTGTGTTTTAGAAATGATTTTTGGTAGGTAATTCAACTATATGGAGGTTGGGGAGCTCAACTTTATGTCTCTTGCATGTTAAGTGAGCGGTCTCCAATATAAGTGCGACCATGTGCCTTTTTTTTTCCTCCCTTTTTTCTCCTTTTTTTTTTTTTAATGTTTTCTTGAATCTTGATATCCTTTGCAATTGTGTGAATGGTATCCGCAACTTGGTAAGATTATAGTTTGTGCCGACTATAATTGTAAAGTGGAAATCATAGAGGTATGCTGCTTCTATGGACAGGCCAACTATGAACCGGTAGCAACTAATTGTGGTTTGTTGATTATCTTTTATTTTAGGTGATCTTTTTGAAACCTATATATATATGCAAGCATTGTTGTTTACATTATTCAAATTTGTGCATACATAATATGTTTTTATATGTAATTACAGTATTAGTGTTGAATGAGGTTGACAAGCTCTCAAGGGAAGCCCAACATTCACTTCGAAGAACAATGGAGAAATATAGTTCATCATGCCGGTTAATTCTATGCTGCAACAGTTCCTCGAAGGTTACCGAGGCAGTTCGCTCTCGCTGTTTGAATGTGCGGATAAATGCACCCACAGAAGAACAGGTCGGTAAAATTTTTGTTCTTTACTCTTGTTTCTTGGAATGCTTTTGTGATCCTTACAAATTAGTTCATGGCACTTTGGAGAAGAATTCCAAAAATAGTAAGAAGTTTCTGTATCTAGATATTACTTATATTTTGATTTTTATCATCTACTACTCGTTATTTACATCTTCTTTTAAGGTTCCGTACAACTTGATGCATCATAGTAAAGAAGATGCCAAAAATTGATGTAGGATATATCCCAAAAGGCTCAAATAATTGTTAGAATAAAAGTATGGAAGCAAAATAGTTCAAGAATCGAATTTCGCACCCTTAAAGTGGCCACAAAACTAAGGAAAAAGAAAAAAGAAAAATAGAAATAGAGTTTAGAAGAAATTAGAATGAAAAGAAGAAGAAAAGAAAGAAAAAGAACTGAAAATGGTTTTTCTGTAATTTTGGACAGAAAGTCTGAAAAATTATCAAAATGCTCTCTGACTCGTCATAAAATTTCAAAATTTTCCAGATCAATAGTGTAGAGTTCAGAGAGTCTACAGTTAAAATCTCATGAGATTTGGACTAGTATTGTTTAGCCAAATCATGAAATTTCAAATGATAAAAGGTTCTTTAATGGAGGTTTTGATGAATACCGCAGAGAATCTATTGAAGGAAGAAGATAAGAAAAAATATAGAAGAGAAAGAGAAAGAGAAGATGAGACTAAGAAAGAAGGTGAAGATAAGAGAGATACATGGGAGAAAGAGGGCACCTTGGTGTGCTACAACCCACATGGGATAAAGGGGAGCCTAGGAGATGGCATCAATCCTTGGGGAGGTGAATATGGTCATAGCCACACCTTGGTAAACCACCCAATTCACACACTTTAATTCAATATTCTTCACCATAAAATATGGGGGAGGGGGTGCTTTTAATAGGCTTACCAAACTCAAAGTAATAGAAACTTCTAAAAGCTTAAGAGACTTGCTAACCAAACTTTCCTAAACTCTCAAGACTTCTAAATAATCAACTTTCTTAAAATTTAAACTGCTAAAGACTAGAAAACGAAGTGGCTTGGGATTGTGATCCATTCTCGAGGCCATCAATTGGTGTTGGAAAGTTACTAGAATCACTTGGTAACTTTGCTGATAAGGCATTAGTGAATGTAGAGACTAAATTGCGAACTGCCTCTGAATTCAAACTTTCATGCTTAGAAGTGGCAGTGAGCAATGTGAAAATGGTTTGCATTATTATTATGCCAAAGCTCCTAGCCTCCTGCACACTGTACTCACCTTTGGTTGAAATTCTTAAATTTGTTCTTGGAGTTTGTATGTTAAATTTAGAAAGTAAAGCTATCTATCTATTATTATTTTTTGAATGATAAAGAGAACTTTATTGAAACCAAGAACAAAACAAGAAACAAAAAGCGTCACCCAAAAGGTGAACATGAGCAAAGCAAAAGAAACAAAAGCAAACCAAGCTACGAAAGCAACAAAACCACGAAAACAAAGGAACTAAACCACCCCACCCCAAACCCAAAAGAGAATTCTTACAACTCACATCGAATAGAATACCACTCCCCTTCAATAAACCCCTCCCTAATCGAGCACCAATTAAACACACCACGGTTAATGGAAAGGATTAGCTCTTCGATTTGTCTTAAAAAATTCTCATGTTTCTTTCCTTCCAAAGGCCCCAACAAATGGTCACCGGAAGTGCTGTCCAAATGATACTAGGCAAAGCCTCCCCCAGTCACGGATCCATCATCTTGAAATCCGCTCATGAAAATGGTTAGAAAAAGACCAAGAGATCTTAAGGTGCGAGAGAAAGAAACCCCAAACCATAGCAGCTATATCGAAATGCACTAGCAAATGATCCACCGATTCCTCCTTCAAACACAAGACACATCTAGTTGCTAAATTCCAACCTATACTTCAAAGATGATCTAGGGTGAGAATTTTATCTAAGTATGCTGACCAAAGAAATAACAACACTTTTGAAGGGATACCCCAAATCCAAACGTCTTTATGGGGAAAAAAAGATCTAATCAATATCCAACTCCATATAAAGAGACTTAGGGGTAAAGTTACCTTTGGAAGAAATGATCCATTCCCAACCATCTTGAATCTTCGGATCTGGCTTCCTACCTTTCAAAACCCTAAGCAAACCACCAAACTCCTCCACCTCCTAATCATTCAAATTTCTACGAAATCTAGGAATCTAAATATTCCCCACAACATCAAAGGAATCTACCACCAAATCTAAGGGATCAAGAGCAATAAAATACATGATCTTAAAAGACTCCTTAAGTGGATGCGCCCCAGCCCATCTATCTTTCCAAAACCTAATCTCTTTAACGGACCCGATTTTTAGGCGAATAAACTTCCAAAAGATATCCTTCATCTTCTAGATGGACTTCCACATTCCACAACTAAATCTCCCCTACACCCTCTTGCTTTCCCACTTCAAGACCAAACCGAAATGAGAGACCACAACCTTACGCCATAAGCTCTCTTTCCACCCCAAACCTCCAAACCCACTTAGCTAATAAGACCCTATTATGACTTCTAATCGATCTCACCCCAAACCCCCCATAGCACAACGACCCCTACATATAGTCTTCCAATCAACAAGATGATACTGATGATGACTATTCAAATCATTTCATAAGAAATTATGAAATTTGCCCTCAATCCTATTGGCCATAGAAGCCGAAATGATGAGAAGAGACAAAAAATAATTTGGGATGGTTGCCAAAGTCGAGTTCAACAAAGTCAATCTACCACCTTTGGATAATGGGGAAGCTTTCCAGGCCTCCAGGCGAAATCCAATTCTCTCAGTAACAGACACTCAAACCAACTTTGACTTATAGCTAGCTCTTAAAGGTAAAGTCAAATACGTTGAAGGCAAATAACCAAATTTACAACCCAATATCCATGCCAACCGATCCATAGTCGGAATCTCCCCCCCAGGAAACAACTCACTTTTGGCCAAGTTAATGTTTAGATCTGACACCGCTTCGAAACAACAAAGAAGACACCTAAAAAAGCCTAACTGTCTTACATCTGAATCACAAAATATCATGGTTTCATTGGCAAACTGCAGATGAGAGACCCTAACTCCCTTTGGCCTTACCAAAAATCCTGGAATAAAATCTCCTTCTGCCTTTCTGATCATTTTACTCAGAATTTCAAACACCATAAAAAATAAGAGGGGGGGGGATAAGGGGTTGCCTTGCCTAAGGCCCCTCGAACTTTGAAAAAAAACCACTGGGTTACCATTCACCAGAATCGAAAATTTAATCAATCTGATGCAATAAAAAATTCAGCTTCTCCACTTAACCCCAAGCCCCATTCTATCCAAGATAGAAGCTAAGAAATTCCAATTAACATGATCATACGCCTTCTCCAAATCGAGCTTACAAATTAGCTCATTTATACTTGAAGCCCTCTTATCCTTGATACACTCGTTGGTGATAAGCACACTATCAAGAATCTGCTTATTTTGAATAAATGCACTTGAGGCTGAGCAATGATCCTATTCATAACTAATTTCAGTCTTGAAGTTAGTGTCTTACATATGATCTTATAAATACTACTTAACAAACTGATGGGGCAGAAATCTTTCAACACCTTGGCATTATGCGTCTTAGGGATCAACGTAATAAAAGTGTTATTCAGATGGTCATAAAACTCTTTCGAGTAATAGAACTCCTCAAATACCTTCATCAGATCACCATTTATAATGCCCCAACATTTTTGGAAAAAGAAGATAGTGAAACCATTTGGGCTAGGTGCCTTATCCCCTTTCATCTCCGACACAACCTTATAGACCTCTTCAGAAAACACCATTTCCACCATAGTTTTCTCCTTAGCCGAAATACGATTAAACTGCATACCATCAAACATTGGCCTAACAAAAATATCTTCCTTATATCACTTAACATAAAACTCTTCTACCTCCGAACGAATTTTTCCTTGATCTTGGGACCAAACTCCATTAATTGACAAACCAAAAATACTATTGGCACTCTTATGGGAAGAGGCCACTTTATGGAAAAATTTGATATTCTGATCCCCTTCCTTTAGCCACTGAATCCTTGAACGTTGCCACCAAAACGTCTCCTCTTTGATGGCTAACAGAAAAAATTCATTTTCTCAGGGAATCACACTCAACTCTTTCATCCCTTGACAAAGAGCTCACTTCTTCCACAATGTCCAACACTTTAATCCTCGTAACACGTAACTCCATGGAAGCCTTGAGAGTGCCCCCCAAATTCATCTTCTACCTTTTCAAAAGATGCTTAAGAGCTTTCAATTTTAAAACAAAAATTCTTATTCGTGCTTCAAAAAAAAAAAAAAAAACCTCACGATTCCACTCTCTTTACACCACCTCAAGAAAATCAGGCTCAAGAAACCATATCTCCTCAAACTTGAACGGGAGTGGACCCTCGAATGGCCTATTAAACTCCAACACAATTGGATTATGATGTGAAATATTTTTATTCAAAGTCACTTGAGATCGATCGGGAAATAAATCATCCCACTCGACACAGAGCTTGAAACGGTTAAGCCCACTCAAAGTGGCTTGGTCTTGGAAGTTGGACCAAGTAAAAGTAGCCCCTTTTAGAGGACTATCAATTAGATTCCACCTACCAATAAACTCCCCAAACATATCCATAGTGCTATCTCTTCGCCCATCACCTTTTTTGTTCGAAGGACATCTTATCAAGTTAAGTCCTCACCAATACACCGGTATATTCCAATGGCCCTTTATGTCATCCAACTCAACAAGGAAATCAGCCACTTCCTATCTCCTTGGAGGACCATAAACCCCCACAAAAACCCACTCCTCATCAACCCACAGAACTTTTGAAAACTAAATATTCTCTGCAAGCAAATAGCACAACATCAATATAAAACATTATATACTTTTTGTTGCTGTCGTAAATAGCGAATTTTTAAGGGAAAAAAAGAAAGAAACAAAAGGGAAAGAGAGTTTCACATGAAATAGGGTAAAACAATGCCTGTCTTACAGCAAAAGACTAGCCACAGATCTCTCATACGGATAAGAGTGATGCAAGCCAACCCCAAGGACCAAATTAGCAACCAAAAAACAAAAATAGCCCAACCAACTACCCCTATGACCAGACAAAAACCAGCCAAAACAACTATGAGGCACATTTTCTCCTCAGGATCCAGACCCCAAAAGAACAAATTCCTAGACCAACCTCATCTGAAGAAAGCCCTCCAAAGGAAAGCGCACAATCAGTATCAGTGTCTGCTTCTGCATCCCAATTTTAATCATCTCCACCTACGGACTAAAGAGTCTGCTTTAAAAGCATATAACCTAAGCTGTTGCTGCATCACCTCCTCATTCTGCAAAGACTCCACAGTATCTTTAACTTCAACAATGATACGTGGCTTCATCTTCTCAGCTTGTAAGACACCAGAATTGGTCATCTTCTTCTTAGAGGGTTCATTTAATCAAGGCTGACCAGATATTAAGATGAAATTAGCCCAGGCATTACAAGTTATCTTCTCCATAGCATGGTCTGCGTAACAATATTCAACTCTAATTTGCATATGGCTGGATGTTCGACAACCAATGGAAGTATAGGAGAGATTTCAAAGACTTAGGCAAGGAAGCAAAATATTGCTAACTTCTGAAACCTTCAATCTATCTTCCCCATGGAAGAGGATGTTCTTCGACAAAAGACAGAGTTATCCGATCTTCTAAATCCAAATTGGAAGTTGAAGAACCTTTTTTCTATTGGTAAAGTGCGATTTTACTTCTACTATTTTTTCCCTTCTATTTCCCCTAGCAAAAGAGGCACTTCTCATAATTGATAAAACTAATTGGTTTGAATATCGAAATCTTCTTGGTTTTTTTTTTGTTGGGTAAAAGGGTAGATTCATTAATGAAAAGAAAAGAGAAACAGCACAGGGCAGAAAAAAGCAAAACAACTGTAACAGGGGACTAGGAGTCGCCAAGAGAAGGAGGCTACAAGGAAAAAAAGAAAGAAAATACAAGGCAGCCTGAAACCCTGCAACCACTCACAGCCCTCTCACATTCTTCCAATTTCTTTTTGAGACCCCCAAACCCATGTTCTCACACCCTTTGCACCTAGAAGCCTAGAATAGAATTTACTCTTTAGCCTTCTTATACCCCATGAAAGAGGGCTTAGAGTAGTCTTAAAAAATGCAGCTGTTCTGCTCATTTTACAAAGACCACAACAGATAGCAGCGGGGAGCAACCTTCAGATCTGATTACCTGTAACTGAAAAGGCAGCAAGAAGAAAAGGTTCAATCCTTAATGAATTGGGATCCTGATGCATATCACTCTCCAACTTTCAAGGAGGGAAAAGAGATCTTGGGGCAAAATGCATGTCGTCTCAGATTCTCAACATCATGTTCCAAACTTCCCATGTGAAATGACAATGAATCAACAAATGAGCAATATATTATCCGTCACTGTAACAAAGGAGACAAATGTTCGGGAGGCACATCCCCTAACGAATCAGATTGTCCACTGTTGGAATACTACCCATGATTGCAGTCCACATGAAAAATTGGACTTTGGAGGGGATCTTGGGCGGAGCCAAATTTCTGTCCCAAGACAACTGAATCCCTTGGTCAGCATATGAAAGAATTTGGCACAAAATTTAATGGAGAACTCCCCACCTCGACCCAGGTTTTAGTGCTGCCTACTTACCTCTTCCAGAATGACAGCACAACCTTCTAACCTTCCCAAAAGATGTATAACTGACCCAATTTCTTAGTCATTTAAGGCCCTCCTCAATAGGGCTGCCAAGCCTTTCATCAGTAGCCAATGTCGCATATTCAGTCATTAAAGCCTTCTTATTTCCTGCCAAAGCATATATGGCTAGAAATTCTTCCTTTAACAGAGAGTTGCCGCACTATCTATCCTCCCAAAATAATGTCGTGCTCCCATTCCCAATTTTATGGATGATTTCTTTGGAATCTTGAGAAAGGCTCATAATACCATTCCAAACACCTGTCCTGTGGGGGCCTACAACATCCCTAGAGTCTTAATAGTCCCTAGCTCCGTACTTGGCTCTCATCACCCTAAGCCAGAGATTCTATTTCTCTCCTCCCCAAAATGCCAAAGCCATTTGCGAAGTGATTTGTTCATAAACTTCACATTCCTCAACCCCACGCGCCTCCTTTGCATTTAGGCAAACACCTTATCCCAAGCAACCAAGTGATGGCTAGAGGCATTCTCCTAACCATGCCTAGTTCGAATTACAAACAGGGACATAAAATTGATCAGGTTACCTGCCGTGGAAGCCTTGACAGAGTCAGTTTGCCTCTTTTTGGAAGATGTTGAGATCTCCACCCTGTCAACATTTCTTTAGCTTTCTCTGCCGTAATCCAAGTATTCATTATTTTAAAAGGGGCACCAATCGGGATGCCCAAATACTTAAGAGGCAACTACCCTTGTCTACATCCATGGTTGGAAGTCAACATATTTAGATTTACCAGCTCCCCAACAGGGACAAAAGCACTCTTGGAGAATTTTTTATTTATTTTTTTCAGACCAGAGACCACTTCAAAACATCTCAGGATACACCTGGGAGTGGCAACGAGCCGAGCTTTGCCCAACTTAGCTTAGGCTCGTCACACAAAAAAAGAAGCTCAGGCTCGGCTCAGGCTCATGACGAGCTTGAGGAGCGAGCTCGGCTCAGCTTGCTATTTGATCCACCATAGACTGCCACATGGTGTGTACAAGGTTGGAAGTGCCAAATAAAGTTTTCAGGTCAAAAAATAAGTGTAAAAAAAAGAGGTGCCAAATTCAAAGCACAAGGAATACTTAAAAAATTTCAAGAACTCCTTTGTCAATACTACTTTTTTGGTATGGTACGATCACAAGTCATTTTGGTCTCCAAGGTATTTTAAATGTTATAGAAAAAAAGCTATTTTAGAGATTGTAATAAATGTTAGATGTCAGTAGAGTGTTTAAAAAATCGATGGTCACCCGGATAACTCGGCCGAGTTACTCGAGTCGACTGAGTTTCTGGTTAACCAGGTGCCAAAACTTGGCTGACGTAAGCAATCTGATCATCCAAAAACTTGGCCGAGTTTTCCGAGTAACTCAGACGAGTTCGTAAAAAAATCAACCAAGTCACTCAGTTTCTGGATTCCAGCCGGCTGAATATGTTCTAGTCGGACTGAGTTTCTCAACCCGATTTCTTGTTGGATTTCTTCTTCCAAATCTAACTTTTGATTTTCCTTTCCCATCTCTGCCTCCATCGTCTTGGAACCTCTGTTTTTATTTACAAACGAAGGATAAAAAAGAAGAAAAGAAATACGGGTGGAGATGAGAGGAATGACAAGGATGACTTTGAAGTATGGCAACGCCTTTCCAGTCTTGATGCCTCTGATGCTTGCAACTCTGACCATGTGATAAGTTCATTAAACATGGAAGATGACTTTTGGTCTGAGATCCAGCTGACGACGAAGGCAGGTGTTCATATTAGCTTCATCAATGGAGGAGATGGAATCAGTTATTTTAAGGGGTGGTGGGAGGTGAATGCCATATGATGGAGAGATTGAAGAAGTATTTAGGTCTTCGTTGGAGGCATTGGCTGCGAACCAGAAGGGTTTTTCTTGTTTTTTTCTTTCAAGATGACCAAGAGTTGAAGGTTTCCACTTACCGAGGGAAACCACTTCCCACCTCAAAAGGGAAACAACTTCCCACTTCTCATAGGATAGTACAAAGACCCTTACCAATTTATTCAATATTTATGTATTAACCAGCAGGTGACTAGGGTGAGTTACCCAGGTAACTAGGATCGGTAGGCTTCCTAGTCATTGGACTGGTCTGAGTTTTAAACACTGCATCAGTAGGTACTTGACAACGACATTTGCTTCTTTTTGTATATACTTGCTTTCTATCATTTATATTTATTTATTATATTTTTCTTGTGTAAGTACCATAAGTAAGATATATGATGTACTATATATATAGGAAACCTTAACGAGCCGAGCTTTTTGTGAGCTGAACTTAATACAGCTCGGCTCAGGCTTATTTGGCTAAATGAGCTCAATTGGAGGCTCAGGCTTGGCTCATGACTAGCTGAGTTATGAGCTGAGCAGAGCTAGCTCGCCTCATTGCCACCCCTAGATACACCTCACCAAGTCTTTGAGAATCTTTACATGTCATCGGTGAACTGAAGGTGGGATATAACAGGTCCATTAGTACTCACTCTATAACCTTTAAACGTCCCAACCTCCTTTACTTTTTTGAGCATGACACCCAGGGCTTCCACCACAATGAGGAACAACGGGGTTGGGGGTGGAGGAGATCAGATCTCGTTGCCTCAGCCCCTTTGAGCTACAAAGAAACCAGCCGGCGTGCCGTTGACTAACATTGAGAAAGAAGCTAGGCTGATGCATTTCCATATCTATCTCCAGTTACAGCCAAAGCCCATCATTTGAAGCATATACACCAGGGAACATCAGTTAACATGGTCATAGGCCTTCTATTCCCAAAAAAAGAAAAGGATCGTAGGCCTTCTCCTGTCAGCTTTGCAAATAACTCATGGAGCTCCATCTCTCTGTCTCAAGTCAATGGCGTTGCAAGCACAAAAAACCCCATCAAGAATTAAATTCCCCTTAATAAAAGCCCCTTGCTCCTTATCCTTAGAGATCCGTGAAGGAATCACTTCTTTTAACTTTTAATCTAAGTATTTAGAGATAATCTTGTACGTACTCCCTATAAGACTGATAGGCCTAAAGTCATCCATGGCTTTTGCTCCTTTCTTTGGGATCAGAGATGAAAGTGGAATTTATTTATTTTTTGGTGAGGAAGATGAAAGTGCAATTTGCTGTCCCTTATCCAAGAAACCACTTTATAAGAATCTTTGATCACCTTCATCAAATCTTCTTTTAATTGTATCCCAACAAAATCGATACAAACATAATGGAAAACTTTCTTGACCGGGAACTTTTTCTGCTTTTAGCTGCCAAACAGCACTCTTAACTTCTCTTTGAAAGGTTTCTCAAGCCAGTCTACCTCCAACTCTATAATTCTTTTGAACTGCAAGCCATCAAGCGTAGGTTGGTACACCCAAGGTTCCGAGTAGAGATCACGGTATAAATCTCCCAAATTTTCCCTTATGATCCCTTCCTCTTTGAAGATCTCCTCATCAACCTTAATCTTTTTTATTCAATTGATCCCTCTCTGACAGAAAGTCATCGTGTATGGAAGAATGTAGTGTTGTTGTCCCCCTCTTTAGCCATTGAACTCGCGAGTTCTGTGTCTCCATTATTTCTTTTGTAGCTAAAATTCTCTCATATTCTTCTTTTAGTCTGTCCCTAGCAGCCCCTTCTTCTTCACTCAGCCCTCAGAATCTTCCTTGATATCTCATCTTTTTATATCCTTCAAGGCCCTCTCTCTTGTTCTTTCCACATGCCTGATGACCTCCTTATTCCAGACTTTGAGATACCCCTTAATATATCTCAACTTCAAGCAAAACTACTGACCCGGAGGGCCGTCCACAGCACACTCCTTCCAACCGTTGATGAGCTCCACAAAGTCGGGATAAGAGGGCCACACGATCTGAAATCTGAATGGCTTCAGGGTTGAATCCACCTGTCCTCCTTTTAAGAGGATCGGTATATTGTTAGAACAAACAAGGCCTTGAAAGAGCACTCACCACCACATGTGAAGGCTGCTCCTCCAATGGGAAGATCCATTAACTCATGACTGTTAATGAATCTCCCAAATTCTTCCATTCTCCTCTTATCTCCTTGTATCCCTGCCCCGCTCGTAGGCAAAAAGGACTTCATTGAAATCACCCCCAGACACCATGGGAGGTTCCACCTAGATCGAACACCATTCAGCTCTTCCAAGAATCTCCTGAGCAGGTCCCTGTTGGTTGGCCGAGAAACACCTGTCAAGCAACATTGCTACTGGTCCCCTATAAGATTAACCTTCACCCAGACAAAGCTCTTTGATTAAATGTTCAGCACAGGACACTCTCCTTATCCCACAACACCGTAACCCTTCCAGCAGAACCCTCTAAAGGAAGATAGACCTAGGTCCCCATAGGTACAAAGGTCTTTTATGACCCTATTATCCACTCTATTCAGTTTAGGCTCCTGCAGAACAGCAATAAAAGCCCCATTATTTCTGATTGTTTCCTTTGTGTCTCATCTTGTTTCTGTTTCCCAATCCACTCACATTTTAAGATAGAAGTGAGAGAGTAATTGATATTTTTCTCTAGAAATGCTCAGTTTCTTCTCAACACTCCTGCGCAGCCTCTTCTCTTCTTTCTCATAATTCAAACTCCATTGCAAGTTCTTCAGTTCCCATAATTCCCTTTTACCATCCTTCCTCCCAAGGTTCAAAGTGTCGGTTTCGGTTA
This sequence comes from Platanus orientalis, assembly GCA_025762735.1. Classification (NCBI taxonomy): domain Eukaryota; kingdom Viridiplantae; phylum Streptophyta; class Magnoliopsida; order Proteales; family Platanaceae; genus Platanus; species Platanus orientalis. Next base: position 16,573 of record JAOXJP010031357.1, on the reverse strand, counting down.
GCCCGGAAACGGAAACGTATCGAGGTTTCAGTGGATACGTATCGGAAACCATGTAAAAAATACGGAAACGATGAAAACTTTAGGGAAACGTTGGAATTTTTTGATGAAACTTTAGGATATGATGGAATAAACAATAATACACCTTTAGGAATCCTTACATATACAAAACAATTATCTATGATGGTTGTGGAAACTGATAACCTCATGACATACATTGTTGCCTATGAAAAATATGAAAATACTATGGAAATTTTGGAATTTTTAAATGAGTTTCTAAACTTATAAACATAATTTAAATATCATTATCTTCATCAAACATATGCTTTGAATTTACCATATTATAGTCCATGCACAACACTACATTGGAGTTGTATTTGAAGTCATTTTTTTTTCTTCAAATAACTATTTTTTTAAAAATTATTGAAAATAAAAAATAAAAATACAACAAAACAAAATAGTACATATAAAAACTTATACAATATGTTTCAATGTTTCTAACATGTTTACTGTATTTAGAAAAAAATTTCAGCTTTTTTTAATTTTTAAATATTTAAAAAATAAATATTTTTTTCTGTCAAATATACTAAAATATATCAGAATGTAGAGCATGGGTAGTTATCATGTTTTAAAACTCGTTCCATCCCATTCCAGATTGGGATTGATCGAGATTGATCCGATCTACAATCCTAATAGGACCACCTGATTCAATCAATTAATCATCACTGATTTACATAGGATCAGCTAAGGCTAATTGGGATTGCCAGACCCAATCCCGATTCGATCAGTCGTTGCTGATTCCAAACCTGATTCTAATTCCGACTTTCAAAACAATGGTAGTAATACTATATATAAAAAAAATCAGACTAATCCATGCTCATTTGGTCTTATTTCTTGATTTTTTAAACATTTTTTCCTAATTTTTTAAAACATTTTCCCTAATTTTTCAAAATTAAAAAAATAAAAAATAATAAATTTATTTATCGAATTTTTTTTCGACTCCATGGAAGTGTAGATCAGGCATAGACATTATATATATAAAATATCTACATTAAAAAGACATGTAGTTTAGGACTTATCGAAGTTTTTGTCGAAATTATGGTTTAGTCTTCGATCCCTAGATACGAGTCCAAATCTTTGTTTTTGATGAAAATGGATTCAAATGGAGTCATTAGATTTCTTAATAGATGCAAGATGTATAAAAAATTGAAAAAAAAAAAAGGGAGAGAATAAGGCTGCAGTCGATACCGAAACCGATACGTATCCACTGAAACCTTTAAAAATGAAAGGTTTTCAATACAAAAAGTATTTGGTATTGTCGATACATAGCGATATGACCGGTACGTATCCACGATACCATGTACTTTTAAAAGTACCATACAGTTTCGTTTTGGATACCTTTAAAACCGATACGTATCGACCGAAACTTGAAACCATGCTTCCTCCTACCTGAGGTTGGCACTTTCTCATCTGGCCCCTTTTCTCCAAGGCCTTAAAACAACCCCCACACCTTCTCCTCCATTCCGTCAAAAGATAGCCCAAGCACTTGGCTTGATTTCCTTCCTCCTTTCCAAAACCTAGTCAGAGACTTTGGCAAGTGATTCCACATATTCGTCTGGCTGCTGGTAGACCATAATCGAATCCTCTCGGTTATGTGCAACTTTGATAGCTTCACCCACAGAAATAGCATATGCAGACTCACCCGCATCTGACACATCATGTTCCTCCCCCTCCCCATTCCCACCATTACATCCATTCCCCTGGTTCTCGCTAACAAAATACAGACTCAAGACCCCTCTTCCTCACTGTTTTCTCACATTCCACAGTTACCTGCATCCCCAACCCAAACTCCCATCCTGTAGTGCACCACCCATCTTCTTCCCCCTTTTCAATATTGATTATCTGATGTCCTACTTTAATGAAAGAGCCCCTTGTCTGTACTTCTTGGCTGATCCCTTTTTCAAAACCTGCAACACCACTACACTAGAGTCCTAGGCAAAGTTGACTCCACCCTATCTTCAGACACTTACTCCTGATCGTAATTTCCCCAATCCACTCCACAATTTATGCAGATCATCATCTCCATTGAACTTTCCCAGGGGGTTGTTGGGGATAATAGAGCGTGTACCTGAGTTGAAATCTTGGAAGAGATCATTCTGGATGTTTTAATTTTGCTCCATCATACTCACCGAAATCCTCTGTTCCTCCGTCAGTCGGCTTACTACCTTTGTTTCAAGCTCAGTATCATCAACCTCTCCTGTCGCTGACTCCTTCAGTGAGCTCAAAACTTGGAAATGGTTTGGATCTATAAAAGACCCATTTTCTGCGGTAGCTTCGCTATACCCCACCTGGCATCTGAGGTTCGAAGACTCACCTATGTCTGCACTTGGTCTTTGAAAAGACACAGATACCCCACCTTTATTTAGAAAAGGTCTTTGCCCTTGGCAAGCTGTTTTCCAGTTGAAAAGCCGGAATTAACCTACCCTGATGATTTCTTTCTCTTATCTGTCCTCTGATGCATATGACCCTGAATGAAAAAACTCATGTGTCCCTTTGGCTTCACTAAATCTCAGTATTGCCTGGCCAAAAGTAACCCCCTTCTGATTTTCCGAATTTACTTTTCCTTCTTTTCTCATAACCCATCATTGCTTCTTAATCCTTCTGTTTCTTGGGAGTTATATGACGCTGCAGCATCTTCAACACTCCTTCGACTATTCATACCTTTCATAATGTTCTTCTCTTGCAGAGCCTTTGTGTTTGCGTCCACACCTCTGCTCATACCACCACAATCATCTCTCCCTCCCCCCCCTCTCTCATTGGTCTTCCGATCACCCACTCCTCATTTGATTGCCAGTGGTGGATTCAAATTTTGAATGGCTTCAACTTGAAACTGCCCTTGGTCCGTTGCTGTGATTGGATCTGTATGCATATCGCACTGCAGCTGATCTGCATTTTCTTCATGGTTCTTGATTTTCAGCTCTAGAAAAATCGGAGGTATAATTACCGTTTCCGCAAGGTTGACCATGGGTATGGTTGATTGACTTCAAGTTTCCTGCCCAGCTGGAGCGATATTGAGCCAAAGGCGGAGTTCCAGCCAAGCAAACCATTATCGCCAGAAAATGTAGTTCTTCTGCCATCTCCATTGTTTCGATCACCAGTATCAGAATCCACGGACGCTGAAGTTGTGGGTCTACATCTCCATGAACATCAAGCCTAGGATCATCCATTCTTGAGAAATTGCAATGATTCAACAGAGATCACTCTGACTAAGATCTAGATCTCTTCTTCTCAAGTTAACTTTGCCTGAAAGGGAAACATCCTCTCTGTCAATCATGATATACCCTAAATCTCCCCCCTTAACATATATGGCATGAGGGATTTATGGTGGAAAACCATTCTGAGCAAGGATGCTAACTACATCGATCATCTTCTGAACCAAATTTGTTAGCTCTGCTGTAGTGAAGCTACTGCAAGCCCTCCCGGATGGGAAAAAACCTGGATTTAGACCACATATGTTGGGGAATACCAATTAACAGAAGCATTAATCCGCTAACGACTGGGTTGATTCCCGTATGAATCAATCCAACTTGGGGATTTCTGCAATCAAGCTTGATATCAAGGCTATTAAATTATTGTCTTCCCTCCTTAAAAAAATGAATAGCTTCAAACTCGGTGGAAAATAAATAAGGAATTTTCTCACCTCAGGGGATCTTTCAGCCATTGGGAACCCACTGAGCTATAGCTTAAGGTCAGCTCCATCTGGACAAATTTCCCCACTAGGCTACATTGTAAGAAGGCTTCATTTTATTTATTTCCTTGTGAACATTCCCTCTGACTACTTAATGGAAGAAACTTTCACAAAACCATTGTTACTTAAGAAGAATTATCTTGGGAGGTAATCTCTGACATGGATGGTTCCTTGTGAGTCTGCTAGAGAGAGAGAGAGAGAGATATTGTGCTGGAATTGATATTGAAGCTTTTGTGATATCTACAAAAGAAAAAAAAAGAAGAAAAGAAAAGAAAAAAAGAAGCCTATGTTCACCCCCTAAATGATCATGTGAAAAACTATGTTTGTTAGTGGATCTCATCTGTTAACTTGATCTGATGGCTGAATCTTTCCTGCATTGTTTAATCGTTTTTGTATGAGGTGCCTGATGCTCTGATTTGTTCCAGATTATTAGGGTACTGGAGTTCATTGGCAAGAAGGAAGGGCTCCAACTTCCACCTGGATTTGTGGCCCGTATAGCAGTTCAATCAAATCGGAGTTTAAGGAGGGCCATATTGTCATTTGAGACTTGTCGGGTCCAACAGTTAAGTTTTGTAACACCTCTGATTTATTGTTGGCAGTTTCATGCAGTCTCTTCATTTTCTTTTCTGTGCACGGGAGCATCCCACTTTTTTCTGATAACTGTGCTTGTTTTCTTGTACTGTCATTTTGCTATAGGTATCCTTTCACAAGTAATCAAGTGATTCCACCCATGGATTGGGAGCAATATGTTTCTGAAATAGCATCAGACATAATGCAGGAGCAGAGCCCTAAAAGGTTTGTACTTATGCATCTTGTTTTATGTATGAACTTGTTTTTATTTTTATTTGATTGGTTAACTTTTCCCATCCATAGGCTTTAAGGTAGGCACCTTTTACGACATTATAACTATTACTACATCTTTGGATTTTCTTTTATGTGAAGACTTTTAGAGTTATGATTTCATCTGGTTGTTTATGTTACTTCGAGGAAATCTAAGGTAACCGGCTGCTAAAATGTAAAGGTGGGCTGGGGACACCATCGTCCTGCTGGTCCACATTATACACTTGCAGGTTGTGGGACAGACAGTTTGGTTGTTCCAATCTTAGATATCTTTCAAACCAATAGTTCCAATCGAATGACTGGAATTATCCGAGCTGTGAGTTTCGATACTTCTTTAATGCAACTAGGACTGATGGTTAGGAATTTTCCTATTGGCTATCACATTGATCTGAGGTGTCGGAGATTATCTGATGGAGTCGTCCTCCTCCTGTGGGCATGTGTCTTATAAAAGGACCTCATGAAAATGATGTTTTCGTGAAATAGATATTTTTTAATGGTATGTGTACTCAAAATTAATCATTATTTAGTTTTGAAACAATCACATTGTCATTAAAAAGTATAACCATGTGCAAGGAGACCATGAATCCCGTTCTTTAGTATACAGGGATGATTCTCATTCATTTGCTGATTTTCTTTCGATGTGTTGTTTGAATTAAATTCTCTGTAGATCTCACATGATCCTCTTCATTTTAAGTAAAAGGAATGATTTGCTTGAGAAAAGGATGGGATGAATCATCTGTAATTTGGCTTTACTGGTAATGTACATGTAAGAGGTTCGACATTGCCACTGGGTTGGTCCCACCTTGGAGATCTTCTAGGTCAATAATGGACCTGTTCAGGTGATCTAATCATTTGAGCTGTAGATCTTTCTATTTTTTCAGTTTGAATTTTTCTTGATGACACAACAGTGTAGTTAAAGTGTTGTTGACTTGTTGAGTAGGTGAATGGCTAGTCATCATCATACCTCTACTTATTGTCTTGTGTTCTAGTTAGGCGGTTTAGTAAAGTGGTCAATAGGTATGATTAGGCGTTGACTAGTGTTGAAGTTGTTAGTTTCCCTAGCAACTGTCCAGTCTACATACTTTCTTATTTACCAAAAGAATAAGTCTACATATTTTCTTTTTAACATGGGCTGTATAATTATTAATACTTGATATAATTAACATAAGTTACGTATACTTTAGTTAGTAATTTTTTTCTTTCTTTTTCCTTTCAATGCACATGTAGTGTTGGAGAGAATATCAGAGGGTATTAGGAGATTCAAGACAAAGGAATAAGGGGACCCAACTCTCTCAAAAGACAAAAGATAGTTGTCTGAGATCCTCTGTTAAAGTGGTGAGAGAGTAGTGTTGTAGGGTTTTGGCAAATACTATTTCACAAAGAATAGGAACATCTCTCTCTCTCTCTCTCTCTCTCTCTCTCTCTCTCTTATGCGCACTGTTGTACAATACCTGCTTTTTTGGGATTCAAAATATTGGAACCATGTCTTTGTTTTTTTTTTCTCTTATTCTTATTATTATTTTTGGGTTCTAAGCAGGGACAAATGTCCATGGACCCTCTCTTGAGCATCTAATTGCATAATCTTAAGATCAGTTGTATGTTCTTTGAACATTCGGTTCAAGAGCTGACCAAAAACATTTGAATTTTTGTTTAAGTATCTTTTTTTTTTTTTTTTTTGGCAAAACAGGGAACATGATGTCCCATTTACATGTTATTTCTCTCTTTGGTTTGTTTGCTCTCTGTGGTAAGCCCTTGTCTGAAATATTAATTTGAAAAATTTGTTATTACTTCTTTTTACCATTTATTAACAGTTCTCTAAGGATTGATTTTAGTATGTACTATTTACCTTTGGTCACTTAGGTGATGCCTTGTTATCTACTAGTCAAGGACTTTTCTTAATAGTCCAAAACGCCTAGGCATTACCTTGTGTCCTTCATTACACTGGTTAAAAAATAAGCTGTCTTCTAATCAAATTGATTTTTGGCTTAGGAGGTTTCCTAGATGTAGTGCACTGAATGCTCACTATATCAATTTTTAGAACCGGTTCAGATTGGTCGTGCGGTCGAAAGGCTCGGTATTTGAACCCTTGTTTATTTTGGTCTGATACTAGAGCTGTCAAATATATATGAAGTCGGTAGAAAACTTACCAGCAGATCTAATTGTCTAATTTCTTGACTTGGGATCCGGGGGGGGGGGGATTGTCGTTTGCGTTAGTGTTGAGATCAAGAGAGAGGGCATCATTGTTGATGGTGTTGAAGAGATGAAGAAAGATGAAATGAAGAGAATGGGTGTTCCCCTCTTCAATATTGATCTTTTGGTATTCTTATGAATATTATTATTACGTCATTATTAGCATTGTTGCTGTTGTTGTTGTTGCTGCTGCTGCTGTTATTATTATTATTATTATTATTGCTGGGCAGCAAGATGTGTATGTAGGGGCCATATTACAGATTGCTAATGTAGTCTTTTTCTGGTTTTGGCTTGTTTTTGCCGCTTCGTGGCTGTCCTGTATTTTTAGTTTTTCTTGCTCTTCGAATAAAATTTGATTGTTATTCATCAAAATTATTATTATTATTACTATTATTATTATTATTATTATTATTATTATTATTATTGTTATTGAGTTGGCATCACCAAGTCAATGATGTCAAACTGCAGTCCAATAGGATTGACTTAACCATCTTCCTTGGCCTAATCAGTCTCTGGTTTGGGTCTAAAATCATTGCTCTACATACCTACCATGTCTATGACAAAGAGCACAACCAAACTCCTTCTTTTATATATAACAATTATTTCGGTCTTTACATGTATAAACTCTGCTTTAATTATCTATGTTATTCACACTGTTTCAGGCTTTTTTTAGTTCGAGGGAAGCTATATGAACTACTCATTAATTGTATTCCTCCTGTAATAATTTTGAAGGTAAAAGGCATACTCCTATCATAACATTCCTAGTAAGCTTTACAGCCTTCACCTGAAATATTGCCATGTTCTCAAATTTTAGAGGTTGCTTTCTGAATTACTGAAGAAGTTGGATGCTGAATTAAAACATGAGGTCTGCCATTGGGCTGCGTATTATGTAAGTTCCTTATTATTTTCTAAATTTGAATTTCTTCATGTATTTTATTAGTAGCATTTGTTGTAATGTGCCAACCAAGAGGTTACAAAAATTATAGATTAATAATTTGCAGTAATTCTTAGATCAGTACATTCATCAATCTGTTATCTGCCCCTACCTTGCTTGGTATATGTGGTGTACAAGCATACGAATTGGTATCCAGCATCCTGGAGCAAATCTTCTGTGACCAATGTTGGTGTGATTAGTGTGTGCTACACCATGGGCTGATGTGTGTATAGGTTTACAAGCGTAAAAAAGGTGCTCAAATAAAAAAGTAGGTGCCCAGAAAGAGGAACCAAATTTAAAAACACATCATGTGTCAGTCTCTGGTGCATGTCACACATTAGTCACAGAAGATCATTTCTCCCCAGCATCCTATATATCCCACTAAACCTCCAGGCCAAAAGCTAACTGAAGCAAATTGCTAAGGCTTTTGGATGTGTGATTGCCTTGAACCTTGGCGTGATTGCTTCAAAAGCAACTAGTGTGATTTCTAGTTATCTTCTTCTCTTCATCTGTTCTTCTTCTTTGTTTTTCTTCTTCTTCTTCTTCTCTCTCTGTCTCTGTCTCTGTCTCTCTCTTTATTTTAATTTGGTATCAGGGCATTCCTGCATCAGTTTAGTATTAGAGCTTTGGTCTTGCATCAGCTGGTATCCTGTATCACTAACTCAATCATATGAACCTAACCATTTTTATCTGATTATAAACTTCTTGTCTGGATCTTCTCAACATATTCTTTTTGACTGCCCAAAAAAATGCAAATTTTCAGATTGTTCATATGATCAGGCCCATTTTTTTCTATGAAATCTACTAATCTTGCATGTACAGTAAATGTGAGCCAAGATGGGGGAATTTTTTTTTGATAATTGTCAAGATGGAGGATGGATGTGCAAACACTTATACTGACTTTTATGTTTTATTTTTATTTTTTTTAACTTGTTATTGGTATCACTTACCATGCTTGTGATGTAAATGCCATCCGACTCTTATAATCGATTAAGGCTGCAATTGCTTGTTTTATCTCCAGGAACATAGGATGCGTCTTGGGCAGAAAGCCATATTTCACATTGAAGGTACTTGGTACTTTGTATTTGGAAATTATCACTAAAACATGTGATCTTTTATATTTGGCTGCAAAACAATCTATTGTGCAGGAGTTATGCCTGTTTATGGTCTTAACTTGAATACCAGCTGTTATCTAGTTTAATGCAGTTTCTTATGGTATCTGCAATTAGTCATTTAACTAAACCGAAACTTACTTAATTGGCTTATAATTTGTATCCCCAGAGTCAAGTAATTAGGACAAGCCACTGTTTATAAAATAACCATTATTGTCAAAATGTAGGCATATTTAGCTGGACCATGGTGCAAAGATCTAAAAACTTGGTTTAACACAGAAGTCATCCTGCTTGAGTGCTCAAATATTATGTTGTCAAAACCAAATCTTGACTATTTGAAAAACTGAAAGAAAAAAAAGGGAATTCTAACAAAAAAAAAGAGAGTAAGAAATAAGGAACAAGAATTTAAGGAAAATATAGGGGAAAAAAAAAGTTAAAAAGGAACATGTCATAAATGTGGGAATTTAGGCTTTCCTCCTGGTATGAAAGCTACATTTGGCAGGACCCCACCACAACAAATAAAACAAAAAAGAAGTTTGCCTCCTTGCATATTTACAATTCCTAGCATCCTTCAACAGGTTATCTAAAAGATGTCATGGGAGCTTCATAACATATTAAATCCAAGAGAAGTCTGCTTTCCATTGCTGAAAAAAAAAAAACGAAGAACAGCCTCACTATGCATTCCAAGGCCAATAAAAGAAAGATAACTTGATGTAGGATAAAGCCCAATAATAATTGTATGGGAACAATTATACAATTTAATGAGTTTGAATACTTGGCCCTAAAGTTGTTTCCAACTAAATTAGGGCTTCCTCAAAATCTGAAAACACCCAAATATGATCCAAACAAAGCTAAAGAATAAAAATAGGAGTTAAGAGATATTGATGAAACAGTATGAAGAAAGGAAGAAAAGGACAGTGGAAAAGGCCAAAGGGAAATTTTGTAATTTTTGGGGCAGAGGTACAAATTGACCAAAATACCTATGGTCATGTGTCAGAGAATTTTGCGCTTCAATAGGGGTATTTTTTGTTCATTTTGCACTACTATGCTAGAAATTACAGAATTGCCCATTGGCCTTTTCCACTATCCTATTTTTATTCTTCGTCTTTCTTCTTTGGATCATATTTGGGTGTTTTGAGGTAGCCCTAATTTGGTTGGAAACAACTTTAGGGCCTAGTATTCAAACTCTTTAAATTTTATGCTTGTTCCTATACAACTATTATTGGGTTTCATCCTGCATCAAATTTAGTATCAGAGCTAAACCCTGGGATTTTGAAATGTACCCCATAATTTTCCCTACAATTGTTTCTACTCGAAACCCTAGAACTTTTGGAGAACCAAAAAAGAGGGCATTGAGAGATCCAATCTTGTAGACTCTAGACTTAAGCCTTAATACAAAGACTCTTGATTATCTATTATACTAATTACCATTTCTAAGGCCTTAGGCCAGGTTACAAGAAATACTCTAAAAAAGATTAAAAATTAGCCTAAAAAAATCCCAAATTAAGACTTAAAAACCTCCCTAAATTAAATAAAACTCAAAATAATAACCCTAAAACTTTTTGGAAACAACCTTAAAGTACTCTAGGTGATCGGATTGTCACGTGATAACTTCTTTTGGCTAGGGCATAGGCCTCCAAAGAGGGTAGGCCCATTCCATCCAAGTTAGGGCTGCTGCATCAACTCCTCCCCTCTTAAAAGAACTTAATCCCATTGAGTTAGAGGGTGGATCAAGGATACCATCTCCGTTGTATGGCACACATTGAAAAGGAAAATAATCGGCGGTCTTCTTAAGCTTTAAGGCAGACACGTCTCGGCTTGGCACCATCTTCATCTTCTAATTGTGGTTTTTGAAGGTGTAGATGGTCTTGTATCCACAATGTTGCGCTCTCTTATCATACAACCATGGTCATCTAAGTAAGATATGAGACACCTTAATCGGAAGGACCCCGCACTAGACTTGATCTGCGAACTCACCAATGGAATAAGTGAGCAAACACCTTTCATTTACTTTCAAATTAGTGTTTGTAACCCATGTCACTTTATATGGGGATGGATGCAGTTCCGTTTTCAAGCCCCTTCAAGCACAACATTGGTGCAACTACCCCCGTCAATCACCATCGAACATAATTATCAATTGTACCAAACTCTAGTATGAAATATGCTATTTCTATGCTAATCTGCATTTGTCTTGACTTCTCGTGTAATCAACACTGGACGTAGAACAACTACCTGATCATCTTGAAGCTCATTAGCTTCATCCTCAAGTGCCTGCTCCGCTTCATGGACGATGGTCTGTTGTGGGTCATAGACTTCTTCCTCCTCTTCCATGGGTTGCTTGTTGGAGACACCCATGAAAGCATGTTTCTCTACCCTTCTGTATTGATCGGTCTTGGTTTTTGACAATGGGTGGTGAAGTAGTCCTGGTTTTTATGGAAGATACAGGTGCAATGCCACTAGCTTGTGGCTTATGGGCTGTCTTGCCAGTAAAATACCCACTACTCTGAACCTTATTCCTAGGAGAATTCTCAGAGAAGGCTCACCTGAAAGGAACTCTCTTCAAATTCTCTTCAACTTAATATGCAATATGTATAGCATCATGTAATGTGGGTATACGGTTATAACTTAATCTTGCTGAAATCTGGGGCTGAAATCCACGCCGATAAATGACGACCATGATATCATCCCTCTTGAACTTATGCTTGTATGGCCAAGTAGTAGAATCAACTAGTGTACTCTTCCACAAACATATTTCCTTGCTGTAGCTAGGTGAACTGGAGGTGAGCAAGCTACTTGTATCCTAGTGGCACAAATCTGCATTTCATAGCCGTTTTCAAATCTTCCCAATTTCTCAAGAGTTCCCATCTTCTAGCATGACCATCTTTATATTGGTCCCACGACATTCTTGCATTACATTTCAATGTAGCTTCCCTAAGTTTACGGTCCTTTGGAACATCGTGCCAATCAAAGAAAGTCTCAATACTATGCAGCCAATCAAGAAATATTTTGGGATTATGATCTCCCAAAAAGTCCAGTGCTTTTAATTATGCATTTCTGTTATCTCATGATGGACAACACTATGTTGGGTATCAAATTTGTCAATGTGCTCTGTTTTAGGAGGTACCACCTCATGTTGAAACTGATGACAAGATTCACCAACTTGCACACCACTAGGCTGACTTGGAGGGGGTTTGCCAAATTGATGTGGGGCCGCCAAGAGAATGGCAGTGATTCCTTGCTGAATGTGGGCCTTAAACAAAAGCAAAACAAGGATTGAAACAAAGAAAGAAAGCAAGAATCCAAATCTGGAAAATATGGGGCAGAAATGAGAAATGATCAAAATACCCCTGGTCATGCGTCAGAAGGTTTTGCACTTTTGCAGGGTAAATCTTAAAGTCTATAAAGCACCATTGTTCCAAATTTCATGAATTTTGGATAAGATTTGGTTTATAATTTTATATAAGAAAGTTGCTGATGTAGGGTTTATTTAAGAAACCTGAAAATTGTAGGGAGAAAATGATTCAAGAACGAAATAATCCAAGAATCCAATATAATGGAAACTAGATTGAAGTAACAACACTCAAAAGAAAAATCACACAAAGAAGGGATCCAGCTAGGTCTGATTTTAAATTTAGGTTCAAGAATTGGATCAATAATGAATCTTGATAAAGATTCTTGATGTTCTTTAATGGTTCTTGGTGACTCTTTAATTAAAAAGAATAATAACAGTGTGAGAAATTAAAGAAATCAGCAAGTAATGATATTATCCAAGAAGGAAAGAAAGAAAGAAAGAAAGACGAGGGAGAAGAGAGTGTAACGATTAGAATAGAGAGAGAAAGAAAGATGGCCATGACTTGAGAGAGAAGAGTACCTGTCCAAATCATTGACTCCAAAATACCAAATTCTTTATTTCCTAATATCAAATCTGATTACACCTATTGACTTTTGCTATTTATACTTGACTTCACAAGACTCCTTAACACCATTAGGACTCTTACTCCCTAAATAACCTAGGCTGTTGACCAGCCCTCTTTTACCCCTAAATAAACTTTAATTAACACTCCTATTTGCATCAAAGACCTTGGCATTTAATGCCTTGTTACATAATGTCCCCAGAACATAAAACCCCTTTTAAAATAACCCTAAACAAATTCCAAAATAAGACCTAGAAACCTCCCTAAATTTAATAAAACTCAAAATAATAACCCTGTAACTTTCATGAAACAACCCTAAACTACTCCAGGTGATTGGATTGTCACAGGATAAGTTCCTTTGGCTTGGGCTTAGGCATCCAAAAAGGGTAGGCCCTTTCTAGCCAAGTTAGGGCTGCTGCATCATAACTTCCCAAACACCAAAAAGAACTCTGAAGAGCCCCTCAAGCCCCATTAATAACAAGATCCCATTTGTTCTTGAGATTTGCTCTGCCAATATCACTAAATTCTGTGAAATTCAGAACCTAAAAGGAGATTGACTCCTTGGCTTTATATATTCTGCATCCTGGTTCCTTATCAAGAGCTTAATTGTTCTGTTTGAGCCAAATGCTTCAACATACGGTCACTGGTGTCAGCCCCCACAGGATATGACTTCTCTCCCCAGGGAAAATTGTTTCCACCAAGCCATCAGCCCTTCCAGCCTCTTCAGCATCACTTAGTTAAAACCACAACTCCTGAATAATTCAGACCAGACTTCATGTTTGAATGAGCAAAGCACAAGCAAGTTCTCTACTGACTCACCATCTTGCAGACAAAGCACATAAACATTTGTTAAAAACTGCTCCTTGATAATGAGTGACAACAGTGGGGATCCGGTCTAACACGCAGTCCATAAAAAGAACTTGATGCTACTAGGATTACATCTGTACCAAATAATCAACGAGAGAGGAAATGGGGGCTGTGAAGCATAAATGACATCAAAGAGACCACTGAAAAGCTGCTGTTCTCTAATCTCGACCCACTTTTTATCTTTTTTTTCCATCCTTTATGAATTTTGATGGCTTGTCTTGGAAATCCAGTTCTAGGAGGTATGGGGGAGTTCTTAGAAATGGAGATGGTTTTTGTTTGTGGTCATTCTTTGGTTCAGCAGTGATGTGTGACTCCTCAAAGGCGGAAGCTATGGCACTGCTTGCTGGGATGTGTATCCTTAGGAACTTAGGTTTTGTGGGGGTAATTGTTGAAGGCGATTCTGCTTCTGCTATTAGTTGGGGTAAAGGGGATAGCATGGGGCCGTGGAGTTTTTTTTTTTGATGAATAAAAAACTTTATTAATAAAGAAAGGGGATAAGGAATCCCCTCAAAAGAAGAAGAATCCCCTAAAAAGAAGAATCCCTCAAAAGAAGAGGAAACAAATAGACAAAGAAATAATAGCAAGGGACCTGAGGGAAACAACCAACTCCAACTAAATTACCCTAGATTACAACCAATTAACCCATTCCAATCTCTTCTTAGATCTCTTGGATGCAACAAAGAACAACCCTTGCAACCGGAACCCCACATATTGATTTTCTTTTCAACTCTTTTAAATCTGATACGAAGGCTTTGCATAGCCCTCAAAAACTGTGTTATTCCTTTCTAACCAAATTGACCAGCATACAGGTGCTGGGACCTGCCTCCAAATGCACTTCCCTTTGGTGCTAAGGGCCTTAGTTCTCCAAACAAAAAGAATAGAGGAAAGATCCCGTGAGGGAACCCATTCCAATCCAAACTCTTTAATCACACCACACCATACTTCCCAGGCGAATGGAGAATGTATGAGAAGATGCTCAATTGACTTCCCATCTCCATAACAAAGGTTGCATACATTAGTGAGATACTTTATCTTTTTTTTTTTCTGCATTCTGTCAATCGTGGAATTTTTACCAAGGGTCGCTGTCCACAAAAAGAACTGGACTGTAGGAGGAATCATGATGTAGAATAATAGAGGGGATACCCAAATTTGATGTAGGGTTGATGGTCAAAATAACACGGAAGCATGAATATAATTAAATAGTCTAAAATTTGATTCTTTAAACACTTTCAAGTAGCCAAAATTTTAAGAAAATATAAGAATTGGGGGGGAGAATTAGAAAGAGGGATTTAGAAGAAATTATGGAAGAAACAGAGGGAAAATGAGAAAGAAGTGACCCAGAAGGGTAATTCTAGAATTTCTTGGAAGACCCATGAAATTATTAAAATACCCCTTCTCGTGCGTCAGAAAATTCTGAAAATTTGAAGGGTGTTAGATGAGTCATAAAGGTATATTCCCATACAAAATTTCATCAAATTCTGATAAGTTTTGATATAAAAAGACCTGCTATACTTTTTTAATGGAGTTTTATAAACCAATGGAAAATTTTTGTTCAACAACTCAGTCCTTGATGGTATTGATGGTAACACCTTAAATGTAGATTGAAAATAAGATAGAAGATGTAAGAAGAAGAAATGAGGAAGGAAGAAGAGATAACAAGGGATAAAAGAAACTAGGAGAAGAAGTATATAGAATAAAAACTAGAAGAGAGGAAGAAGATAGAGACTAGGGAAGAACCCTAGGTTCCTCAAGGTTAAACCATGGGAAGGGGGAAAAGAAGAGGGATAAAATCCAAACAAACCAAACTTTAATTCAATAATCCATGTCTAATAATACAAAATGTGTAGCCCTTTATGTAGGCTCACAATAACAAGAACTAAAATAGAAAGTCCTAAATTAATTAGCCTACTTGATACCTAAGACTTTTCTAAGCTTAAAACTACTAAATCATTGACTTTCTAAAAACAAAAACTGCCAAAATTAAGGCCTTCTGGAGAATTTCGTCCAACACTCCAAAAGGGCCCCACTTTAATTTTTTGACTCACTAAAAATATTAAAATACCTTTGGCAGCAATACCTTATTACAAAATACCCTTATACTGAAAAAACCCAAGTTACCCGTGGCACTATTAGCCTTATTATAAGTATTATCCCTCTCACCTAAAACACTTAAACTGACCCATCTTGTAGCACCATCTTGAACTTGAATCTCTTATGGATTGGCTCATACAACAAGCTCTTTACAATTTCTGCATTAAACCCGGTCATAGCAAACTTTTTTCTTGGAGGGATGATGATCAATGGAGGTGTCCAACCTTTCGGTACATGATATAGCCAAAAACTTCTCGTTGCAACTTGCCATCCATATTCTCCTATCCTCCCTATTTGGATCCACCTGCACCACATCTAACCTGCTTAAGAGGGAAGCAATATCCTCAATTTCCCAATCAAAAGCTTGCCTCCTCAAAGTAGGCTGCCAAATGAGCCGTGGAGGTTACGTACCATTATCCATGAAATTCGAGACATAGTCTAAGAGATGAATCCCTCATTCTCTCTTGTCCGTAGGTCTCAAAATGATCTTGCTGATTCATTGATTGAGAGTGGGGTGAGAGTCCATGTATTTTGGTTCTCGTGTTCCATCTTAATGGTTCTATTTTGATTGCTCATTTTTAATGAAATATTCTTGTTATTGATAAATTTTTTTTTTCCAAGGATGAAAGAATGATGTAGGATATAAGCTCTAATACCAAAATTGATGTAGAACAACAGTCCACAAGAAAAATAAACAAGAAAGAAAGAAGATAAGAGAGAATAAGAGAAGAGATAGGGGGTATAATACTCACCTCATGTGAGGGGTTGAGAGAAAACTTGGGATGCCACACTCATTTCAACACACACGTGTCTTCTTTTCAAATAATCATCTTCAACTGATTTACATTGATCTAATGTGGCCTTTAAATAGGCATTACAT
>JAOXJP010031346.1:0-16817 GCA_025762735.1 Platanus orientalis | reverse complement strand
GAGAGTCGGTGTTGACTATTCTTAACATCCAGATGATGCAATGAATTCCGTTCATTGCCTCACCAACGTTCCCGTCTACGTCTTCAATGGCCATCGTTCTGCCACTTCCCTTCTTCATAATATCAAAAGTAAATACAAAGAGATCATGGCATGCTTGGAATGAGTGAAGCAGGAGTCCTCATTCCAAACCTAATTTATATATCTATGAAGTATTACCCATAATTATGTATACACCCACTGATCATAAATGAATAATTGAATGACATATTCACAAAATAAAAGTAAATAAATAAGCTTTTCGTTCAAGCACATCCATGTCCATCAAGTAACCAAAATTTAAAAAATAAAAAAAATAAAAAATCAAAGATGAATTAATCAAGACAAAAGCAAATAATTAAAAGAAAAAAATTCAGATTAACCACAACTATACTTACATTCAAAAGAGAATACATGGTATTGGCAACATTCGAAGCCTCGACAATAATCCTATATGCAACATTACCAGTCGAATGCCTCTGTAGAACCCTCTCCAAAACATAAACTCTAATCTTATATACTGAATGAAAGCTTGCTACTAGTAACTACAAACAAAACAAAATGGACCAAAACCAAAAACCCCAACATCAAACCCTCTTTTGATTCGCATCAATTTTACTTGCAATCGCAGATAACTTTCCAACCTTAAGAACAGCCTTAGAGTGGTTGTAAATGAAGATGACACTGCAAGTCCAGACATTGTGAATTGATCTCCATTTCGACTGATTATATGGTTTTATCGGATCTAAAGAACGTAGAAAGTGATGACATGTATCATCACATCAAGATTTCTCTTTGTGTTTGATGGAATTCAAAGTAGTGCAAAGGTGAAACAAAGACGAGGTGCTAAGATTTTGGGTCTTGAATGAGGATTTCAGAAAAACTTTCAATTGAAGATGGAAAATTATCATGCTTTGAGTTTGGAGAAACGAAAGATGCGTGAGAGATGAATAATAGAGGATTTCTTAGTGTTCGGATGGATGTTTTGCACTCCAAATCTTGAGAGGGTTTTCTGCTCACAAGTGACTTGACTCTTGATAGTCGAGCAGAAAAAAAGATAGTGAAGGGAGGACTTTCATTTTCATCTTTTCTACCCTTTATTTTCTTTGCAACCAGACAGAAATGGTGGGAAAGTTCTTTTTTTCTTTTCTTTTCTCATTCTAATTTTCTTTTCTGTCTCTTTCCTGGCAACCAGACAGAGCCTAAAACTACACTCTATATAAACAATCCCGTGCCAACCGGCGGATAACATTCGACTGGCTGAGAACTTGTAACCTTCCCAGACCACCCCTTCCCCCTCTCTCAAATATAATACGGTTTTACGAGGTAAAATGGAAATAACATACAAAAAACTGTCGTCGTAGCGGCCATGGCTGTGTCATCCACGGCGGCAACCTCCTGCATTTCCTGGCAAGATCATTACGGATTCCGTCCACCGTCACCGAAACTTGGCTGTTTCCGGCCACATGTCGTTAGGTTTCCTGCAAGACAACGAAGCTATCAGATCCGAAGTTCAAGCGATGCGTCCTCAGAAACTACGACGGAGATGGATTTAGAGAGTCCCGTCGAAGCTTCCAAGGTGCCTTCTTCTCTGATCTCGGCAATCAATGTTGAGAAGGCTCTTCGCGGCATCGGTAATGAAAATCACAACATCGAGAAATTTAATTTCACATTTTCGATATTCTTCTGATCGGATCGAAATTTAATTGATCGGTTTCTGGTTTAGCGTGCAGCTATTACAGAAGCGGATCACTACGGTAGACTTGGAATTCAAAGGACTTGTCCGTACGATCAGGTCCGAAATCCCCCTCTCTCTTAACATTTTTTTTTCCTGATTCAATTCTTCAATCGGAATGATTTTCTCGAGGATTTAAGGTGTGCAAGTTAGTCTCTTCTTAAACATTCGTGGACTGAATAAATTCCATTGCGAGATTTTGATGATTCTGTAATGAAATTCAACAATTAGTCATCTCAAGCAGTTTTCCCCTTCTTAGCGCTACTGCACCATAATCTGGTCTCGTGAACCTGTTCTAAACGTGACACTGAAGCTTTATAGATGCATAGTCTCTCTAGATGTTATTTTTCCCTTTTCAAGGCTTTGTCTTCCATCCTTTGGACACTTTTTTCTTTTTAATTCATTGTTTCTGTAGTTTAAATTACACTTCCGAAGTTATTAGAGTTGGATTATTGACATCTTGAATTGATAAAAAGAAATAAAAAACTATCGTTTTTCATCACTTTTCAGCATCAAGAGAATTGAGTGTTGGCATCTGATAACCTTTTTTTTATGTGAACACTTGGGCCTGAATTTCTTTCCTCTTACACCAGGTTACACTAGCATATAATAATAAGTGTGAAGAATTGATGAATCAAGGATTGGATGAAGAGGAACTCAGCAAGAAGCTGGAACTCTTGAAGGTTGGTTCTCTATGTACAGTCTGCGACTATCCTTCTGCACAGTTTCTTTTCTTCCCCTTAGAATTTGGATTACTGGTTTGAATTGGTTTTCGAATAGGAATCGTACTCAATTCTGTCTTCTGAAGAAGAGAGGAGATTATACGACTGGAGCTTGGCAAGGAGTGGGAAGCCAGATAGATATGTCTGGCCGTTCGAGGTTGACATCACGCAAACACCAACGCAGAACCCACCTCCACAGGTGTGCATCCTTCTAAGTTTGTGACAACTTAACCCTCATATCTTTCAATGGTTCTATTAAAGGATATGACTGTAAACAGATCCGATATGGAACTGATCCGGGTATACTTGAATTCCATCTAATAGATCGAAATCAAATACACCCTGGATTGGAATTAAATGTGTCTTTTACTTAAATCGAAGGTTTCAACCTGCAACCGTTGTAACACAAAGGTTCAAACCAACTAAACTAATAAGAGACCATTGATAACTATGTTTACATATGTATGCCATGGTCAGTACTAGACCAGATATAGCTCAAACAACGAGAGTTGTGAGCAAATTTATGAGCAAACTCGGAAGGACGCATTGAAAAGCAGTTAAATGGGTCTTGAGATATTTGAGAGGGACCACTGACACAGCTTTGAGTTTTGGAGGGAAGGAAGTAAAACTAAGGATATGTAGACTCGGACTTGTCAAGAAACAAAGACAAGAGGAGTACAACATGGTATGCGATTACTTTGGGGGACACAACAGTTAGTTGAGAGTCTCAACTACAGAAGATATGTGCGCTTTCTTTAACAAAAGCGAAATACATTGTAGCGACAAAAGCTAACAAGGAATTGATTTAGTTAAAAAACTTGATGGAAAGTTGGGAAAGAAGCAAGAGAATAAAAGGCTATTCAGTGATAGTTAGAGAGTCATTCATCTTGCAAGAAACTCAGTCTTTTATGCTAGACCCAAACATATTGACAGGTGATATCACTTCATAAGATCTCTCTTGGAAGAATAAGTGTTGTGTTGTAAAAAGATCCATATAGATGATAATTCAACAAAAATGTTTACCAAAGTGATGACAATTCAGAAATCGGAGTTTTGCAAAGCTTCAGTTGGTCTTCACGAGTAAAGACGAAGATGTAGAGCCATAAGAGATTCTCAAAGAGAAAAATATCTCATCGCAAGTACATAAGCTAGACAACGAAAAATAGAACATCAGTCTCCAAATGAGAGATTGTTGGAGTGGAGTTTGATGCAAGCCAAAGGCGGAAAGGAACCAAGGGATGAATTCTAACAGTCCGGATCAATCCAGTCAGACTGGCGGATTAATTCGACCGGGTAAAATCAGACATGCATACAACTGGCACCAAAAAGTGCCGAATCGATCTAACTGACTAGTGGATCAATACAAGGCACCTATATCGATATGACTGGTCAAGGGATCGATCCAATGGTGACGAGAACAATTTAGAAAGTTCCATGAAGCGTTGAAAAACCCTATTTTCGTGGGTGAATCAACTTGTTTAACATATATAAGGTCTCTAAGGTTATCTAGGGTTAACTATAAGATTAAGAAAGAGAACAAAACATGTGGTTTGTGAGAGATTAAGAAAGAACTCTTGTAATCTTTCCCAAATAGTGATGTTTTCTTTGCGACTCTGGTTTTTCTTTAACTTGAGGTTTTCCACGTAAATCTTGTGTTTGTGGTGTGCTTGTGGTTATACTTTGATTTATTCTTGATTACTATTGCTTTCATCTTGTTTGGTTGATTAATAGACTTTTGGCTTAAACCCTCAACAATATCTCCTTTCAAATATTTGTTGGCGAAAGGATACCCACATGAAAACCCTTGAAATGCATTTTTTAGGGCTGTTTTATCATGGGGATGCTATTAGGATTTTTTTTTTCTAACTTTTTTTTTTTAATACTTAAAATGTGAGTTTAGGGAAACTTTTGTTGTATTGCATGCTTGGTGACTAGGTAACTTAAAAAGGGGAGTAAATCTTGGTCATAGGATTGTTTTTATCACATGGGGTTAGCACATAGTGTGTAGAGTTAAAAAGCAAAAAAAAGTTATTGAAATAAGATGGTAGGTACTTAGGTGCCAAAAAATAGGCACCAAATTTTAAAATACATCATTTGTCAGAGTGTGGTATGCATTACATATCGATGATGATTTTATATGCCGACTCCTAACCTCTGCTTGTCTCAACCGATGGTCAAGCGGGCAAAAACATCAGCGTCGAAAGTGATTCTTACTTTTTGGGAGAGTGTAAAACACTTCTGACGCTGATGTGGCCACCCCTTAACTTAGAGATTTTTGTATGCCGAGCGTAGAAAAGCCTTGCCGATCACATATTGGTCATACTAATTTTGGAAAAGATAAGGTACAGAAATCAGCTTTTCTGATGTATTAGAATGGGGCTTGGATTAGAGGGGCTGACGCATCAGTACCGAAAAGTGATTTGCACTTTTTGGGGGGCACTTATCACTTTTTGGCACTGATGTGCCCGTATCCTGATGCCGTTTTCACAATTCTCACAAGATTCGTTCTCACCTAATTTTTAGTGTATATATCTGCTTTGAATTTGTTCTATTTATAGCCTTATTTGTTAGCAAATGTTTTTTTTTTAAACTCACGACTCACTAGGAAAAAGAGGAGTTGAATTTTTATAAAAAACGTTCATTTTTTTTTTTATAGTAAAAAACTTGTTATCTTTTTTAGGCAAACAGATGCTCAAATAGATATGTTGGAAGGTTCTTGGAAACATATCAATATACTTCACTTAGATTATGCCACTTAATCAATAGATTAACTAATTAATTATCTGATTAAATTACTTACTCATAACTTCCGGGTTATGCCCCCCACCGACGCCATTAATTGCAAGGGGGTTGACATTGAACCCGGACTTCAAGAGTATTTTGGTCATTTTAAGGTCTTATTATAATGTGCTTTGCTGAAAACTGCAAAGAAGAGAAAAAGAGAGAGAAGGACGTGTTTGGTGGATTTCGTCATTTGTTTATTTATAAAAAGGGATTATTAGGGAAGAGAAAGGAAGGGACGCCCAGAAACGGCGCACATGGGAGAGTGTTTGAGCAATAGGCGACATGCCAACAAGGTCACATGGTCTTATTGGGCCCACCCACCATTTTCCTCACCCAGCCCTAATGGATCTCAGCACATGCTTCCAATCAGTTGACTTGTCCCACCTCCCAACACCTGGGTCCCACTCTTCCACTCTCTCTTCCTCTTAGAAGCAAAAGGACATTACTGTATGCATATCTATATGTAATGTACCTAAGTGATCAGCTGTAGCTTTTTGTAGCATGAACAGAAATACAAAAGACAAAAAAACCATGTTTTTGCTCATGCTACAAAAAACTATAACAAAATTTACTACAGCAGATCATGTCTTAAAGAGAGCGAGAGAGAGAATGATATCAAAACAAGGCATTTTTAGCTATCATTTTTCTTTTCCTCAGTAAAATCACCATCTCAAATCAATACTTTAACTTAATCAATAGTATAACCATGTAGTAAAGGAATCTTATACTCAACCCCTTAGGTGGGTGACTAGAAAGGGTTCATTTTATCCACCATATGGCCCTCTCCTCATGTAGCAAGTTTCAATTCGATAGCCGCCCACCATGTGGGAAAGGGAAGGCTTCTTGACATCCAGACATTTTGGAAATTAAAACTTTTATTAGGGAAGAGTTCAATATACAGTGGAATATAAAGCTGATGCAGCGAATGTATTGACTACGTCATGCATTTACCCAACTAAAATGGAGTTGTATATCAAAAATTAAAGATATCTAGATATTTTCCTATTAGTTGACATAAACTTCTTTTGTTTCCAAAGAACTACGCAAAAGCACAGTTACATAATAGTGAAAAAATATATTTCGTTTTGCCAACTCAAATTTTGAATCGCATCATGTGGGGAGTTAGACATGGCAAATGTTATTTTGTAGAGCCTGATGTTATTGATCTTCTACGAATGTTCCTCTTCTTGGGGGTCTAAGTAGCAAAGCCCCCTATCCAAAGGGTAAAATTGTACTTTTCACACAACGGTCTCTTAACCCTAATTTTTCTGGGATATTCATTTGTTCTTTTCTGTGGTTAGGGCTTATTTGTGCCTCTTCTTTTGGTGCAGAGTGAAATTTGTACGAATCCATGGTTTTTTCTTGACTTTGGGTTTTCCATGTAAATCGGTGGAATGATTGTTCTTCTTCTTGCTTGTTTTTTTGGATTATTTTCGCATCTGTCTGTGGAGTGGAGTAATTCATAACAGCAAATCCAAAGCATCCATCATATCTGATAAGAGACCTTGATGAACCAGACTAGGGCATCCTTCCTTGTTCATATCAGACATATGTTCTACTATGTATTGCACAATTCCTTTCAAACACTAACTCTTGAATTTATTTTATCTTCTAATGAACAAGTAATTAAAAAAAAAGGCTCTTTTACCATGTAGAATAGGGCTTTTGTGCCAACACGTGGACTCATTTTGGACTGACACCTTGGTTGCCACTTGTAAAAAAAAAGGCGTATAAACATGATTCCAAGCATGTTTTATCTAGAAAATTTAAAAAAATGATAAAAAAAATCTGAACCAAATGAGTTTAGCCTATGAGGTAATTCAGCCACCTTAGTGCCATATGAGTGAAATCAAATTGTAGATTTCTTAGAGGGTTCGTTGGCCTTGGAAGTGGTGGACTAAACCCACAAAAGGGCCAGTGTCCACTCCCTCCACCATAATCATTCGTTCAGTGACGTCACCATTATCATCACATTCCCACGGTAAAAGCCGCCGGAGGATCCAGCTAACCACACCTACCACGTATCAAAATCTGGTCGGTCAAAACACACTACTACACTGCGTATATTAACGGCCACACTAAGCCAAACGTACCTTCTTCCAACATTTTATTTGCTCTTCGTTTGTTTCCCTTACTATTGGCTTTCCTTTCATTTCCCAACCACACCAATCCACAAGTGAAGAAAGAAACAAAGGAAGCCGAGAGAGAGAGAGAGAGAGAGAGAGAGAGAGAGAGGAAGGTGGAGTGTCTAAAGAGGATATACTTCCGTTGCCGAAATTTTCATGGAAGTCTGCCGGAAAATGACCCACATGCTCGGCGCAGAGCTCGACAGGTACATAAATTTTGAAGAGACGGAGTTACGTCTTGGGTTGCCCGGAGGAGGTGGAAGCGAAGGCGAGACAGTCAAGAATAGTGGGAAGAGAGGCTTTTCCGAGACTGTTGATTTGAAGCTTAACCTTCCCTCAAAGGAGTCGGTTTTGGATCCAACTGAAAAGAAGAATTCAACTAAGGAGAAGAACCTTCTTCCTTGCTCTAATGATCCTGCCAAGCCCCCTGCCAAGTAAGCTTCTTCTTCTTCTTCTTCTTCTTCTTCTTCTTCTTCTTCTTTTGTGATTAATCTATAGGTGAAAGATCTTATTAAGGGTTTAAGTTTGTGAGTAATTTTTATTTTTATAATTTTTTTCTCAGATTATTGCTGGTTTATGTGGTGGTGAGTGTTAAAGGCTAACCATCTCTTAACATGTTTCTTAAGATTTGAAGAAGAAAAGGAAATGAAAGAAAGAAAGAGAAAAGCAGAAGTTCTTCACCTTTTTTACTTTTCTTTTTGATCTGGAAAGCTACTAGGGTTGAGGGCTAAAGGACCCAGATCTTTCTGTGTCAGTGTTCTTGTAGAAATGAACTAGAATTATAACTTTTTTAACTACTACTAATATTAATAATAATATAGAATTTTAATTCAAAGAAAAAAAAATGCAACAAAATTCTGTTACATAAGATATATATTTTTTTGTTGTAGAAAATAATCACTGTTTTTTTTTTGCTCTTGCATTTCTTATAAAAAAAGAACAAGTAAAGGTGACTTTCATAAATCCAACATACCTTTCCATCTAAACTTTATGAGGTTTTTAAAGAAAAAAAAAATACCATATTGGTTTTAAAAAGAAAAAATAGAAGTATAAAACTGAGAAATAGCAAATTAAAAGCTTAATGTAGTAAATTCCACACTCTAAATAATAAAATTTCTTTTTCTCTGCCTACAAAAATGAAAATTTGGGAGATAAAAAAACCCACATCTTATTTACTTCCATGATTTAAATGTTATACTTCTATTAAAGTAGGGCCAGTTTTATGGATAAGTTGTAAATGGAGGGTAGATCTATAATGAGCACATCGGCTTTCAGGGCACAGGTGGTGGGTTGGCCACCCGTTCGGTCCTTCCGAAAGAACATCCTGGCTGGCCAGAAGAGCAGCACCGACGATGGTGAGAAGGTCGGAAGCAGCGCGGCCTTCGTGAAGGTCAGCATGGACGGCGCGCCTTACCTCCGTAAGGTGGACTTGAAGATGTATAAGAGCTACCAAGAGTTCTCTGATGCCTTAGGAAAAATGTTCAGTTCATTCACCATTGGTATGTAATTAACCATCCTATATATGTAAATAAATAATTAACTAGATCCTTAGTAAACTAATATAAAATAATAATAAAAAAAAACCCTTGTATAAGTTCAAAAAATTATGATATGTCTTACCTTCCTTGTTATCAACTTAGTGTTTACATGAAATTAATGGGTTCCTTTGTTGTACCTCTATTCATGTTGTTTGATATTAATTAGTACTTGTTCTTGTTGTTGTGGTTGATTGAAGGTAATTGTGGGCCACAAGGAATGAAGGATTTCATGAATGAGAGCAAGTTGATGGATCTGTTGAACAGTTCAGAGTATGTGCCCACATATGAAGATAAGGATGGAGATTGGATGCTTGTTGGTGATGTTCCATGGGAGTAAGTTCTTCATGCCCTTCCAAACCCAAAATTGCGGAATTAATCTAATTGAAGTAAACTTGTGCTAGTGATCTTGCAACAATTGCAAGCTCCCTAACACAACCTTGTGGCTAATTAAGGCTTTGTTTGGATTCATATAATTTAAGGGATTAATTAGTAACCCCTCTTTGATTTCAACCAGGATGTTTGTTGATTCTTGCAAGCGCTTGCGTTTAATGAAAGGATCGGAGGCAATTGGACTTGGTTAGTACCCTAATACACAATTCTTGCATGTTCTTTGTATTGGTAATTTGGATGATTAAAATGTTCCCTACTAGGTCGCTGTGTCACCGCTTCTCTAGAAAAGAGGTCTTGGGTCAAACCCGATCAGTAGTATTTGTCGGCAGTCATGCATTGACGCTGTCTCTCCGGCCGGCCGTGTTGCGAGTCCTGCACGAGGTGCGACAGTCAGCTGGGCCATTGGGCTACCAAAAAAAAATTGTGCCCCATAAGCTCAGGCCAAGATAAAGTAGGCCTTGGACAACTCATTAGAAATGTTACTTATGGGAAAAAAAAAAAAAAAAACTCATTAGAAATGTTAGGCCACTCTGTGGATCAACCCTTGATTCTTGAAGTTTTTCCCTGGTCTGGCTTTTTAAAGAAAATTACCACTGGCTGCCTCAGTTACCAAGGTGTACATATGCCACCACCTCAGTGACTTGTACTGCATTGTTTGGGGATATTCTGATGGGAAGACCAAATCTTGAGCTACTTTCTACAACTGTCCTTTTCTCGGTATAGAAAATAGCTTAAGAAGTGAGGGCAGTTTGATCTTTCATCATAAAGCTTCAATTTAGGTATCTACAAGTCAAACTTTGACTCTTGAAGCAGTAGACTGTCTACACCTTTCTAACAATGCAGCAATTTGTTAATTTCTAAATTCTTTTACCACCCAAATGATACCTCTATATTCTTAAAAATGTAACATTAGTTATAAATGAAAATTTCAATGCTATGAAGGAGGTTCAGCTATATTATTCATCTCCCCATGTCTTTTTTTCTTTGGTTTCATAATTTATCTGTAACAAATTTGATCGTTATGTGAATTTCAGCACCAAGAGCCGTGGAGAAATGCAAGAACAGAAGCTGAAGAAGCCAACCAACACAGCCTGCTCATCTGATCTCCCAGTTTGTGCTGAGACCAAACTACAGAGAAAACGCACGAGACGGATTGAGCAAGGTGCCTTGGTGTGTCTGTACTATGGTTTGGTATATGAATATAGAATAGAAAAATGGGATATTTGTCATGGACAAGAAGCAATAATATTTGTGTCCAAGACCTGCCTATGTCTAGCTTGTTTATTATTAATGGAGTGCTTAATTAATAATTACATCTTCATTAATTGCTGCTGTTGCTACTGTTGTTATAACTGTCCTTGTCACTGTTGTTGTAGCTGTATGTTATTATTTCTGCAATTTTAGTGTTATTTTGCTCATGGGATTCTTTGTATAATGTAAGGTTTTTATTTATTTTAGTAAGGAGGAATTAATAAGTTCAATGACACAAGTGATGGAGGGAGCAAGGCCATGTGCCTGCTGAAGGGGTATTAATTCATAATATTAGGTTATAGTGTTTGTTTATTAGTTAGTAGTTGTTGATTAATCAATTATTTATATAATTAGTGACCATTGTCTCTGCAGCTGATGATCTTTAATGGGTTGGAATTCTATAATGCACATGGTGCATGCAGTTTTTGTTTATAATGAACATGGAACTTAAATAAATGGCTGTATGGCTTCTCTGTCATTCAACTAGGGCCGGTGGTATTTGACCTTTTCTGTCAAAAAATAATATATTCATCAACTCCATGATCATCAAATTCATAAAGTTATCTTGGATCTGTTCATCTGACATTGTAGTGATGTCATGTATTTCCCTTAATAGAAGTAATAATCTTTGACTAAATGTTTAAGTTTTTCTTAAAAAGAAAAGGAAGAAGAAGAATAAGTCATCCCGGAACACACCAAGGGTCCCTTGGAGACATCCAAAAATTTGGGAACGGCACAAAGAAGATTAATGTGACCGTGAACAAAGATGACTTCAACAAATTTTATAAATTGTCGAAATTTTCCATTTACAACAATGAAAGAAGAAATTAACAAGTAATTAAGATGACAAAATAAACTTATGTTGTGAAGGTGTCTTGAATTCACCTTGTTATACAACCCGGTTGTGCTCGCACAACCGCCGACCCACACGGGTCCAATAATTTTTGACCCGTATGTTGACCTGAGATGGGGTCTAATTTAACCCACGTGTTGACTAGGGTTTTTTCTACACGTTTAGAAGAATATAGAAGATAATGAATGTGCAATCTACTAAGTGCCTCACCTCTGTTAATCTGTTTCTTCCTTATCTTTTTCAATCGATAACCATCAAATTTGTGCAATGTAAGGAATGCCAAATCTACTATTTGAAAAAATAACTCAAAACTGAGCTCATCAAAATGGGTAGTTGGTTGTAGAAGAAAGTTAGGGCATGGAATGGAGCGGGTCACAGAAACTGATCCTATCCATGTGCATTCTATATGTTGGGGGTGTGGATCTTAAGATCAAAAACTCGGGTTGGACAGGGATCTGGTTAGATCTTGAAATGGACAGGATGAAATATGCATACCAAAATTTGTCCCATGATGGATCGATAGGTCAGATCTATCTGGGTCTTGGATCTGATGTGAATGTATGAATTTGAATCCAGAACAGCTCATGTAAATTTGGATCTTGATCCGGATTGACATGGATCCGGTCCCAACCTGACCCGTTTCGCGTTACCTTAGGCTGATTGAACAGCAAATCTCGACGCTAGCTCTCTTGTCAGATTCATCCACGAGATATCCAAGTTTTATTACAATGGTAGTTCAAGAGATTCAGGTTCTAAGTTTCCAGTAAGACCAAGTCATATACTCTTTGACATCTCTGCTTTCTTTAATATCTAGGACTTGCTTGGAAGTTGGAAGCAGTGTTATACTGTTATTTAAGTCCTAAAATATGGGTCATTTTGATTGGCCAATCCAAAATTTAAATTCCGAAAATTTCATGCATTTAGCTTGTTGGTTCTTCTAATTTGAAACCAAAAATTAAAACCTTTATGTATCTAAGCGCCTCATGAAGTTCAAGAATGGTAAATATGTTAGCAACCCAAAAATCCTCAAATAAATAATATGGTGGCAATGGAGCAAAACATCCTAAACCTCTGAAATCTTTGAAATTTTTACACAGTGCTCAGTCCTTGCGTTGTTTTCAATGATAAAGCTTTAAGATAAGAGCAAGAAATGTAAGTGGCTGAACTGATAAGATGCAAAGAAGATTTTGCAGTTGGGTGCATTTGGATTTGTGAAATGGAACTGGAGGATATTAAAGCCATTTTCGAATTTGTGAAATTAGTATTAGAAATGGAACTGGAGGATAAAAATGCCATTTTCGAAATTGCCAATAGAGAATTCAAGAATGAAAAATGTTAAGTCTGTTGATTTGAAAATTTTGGGGGAGGGGAGTTATTTGCCAATTCATTAACTGAGAAGTAGCCTGACGATTTTGAAGTTGAGTTTGCCTTCAACAACCGAAGTCTCAAGAGAAAGACCTAGACCTATTTTTCATCAAAAACAAAAGAATTTTCTGGTAAGATGGTGAGGGTGATAAAGAACATTTGTTAATTTTCCAATATCAATCACTTAACAAATTTATCAAAACAGTAGATTCAATTTTTAAGGATTTCAAATCCCAAGGTTAATTCTATTTCCTTGGATCATGCCAACAAAAACAAAGATTATATGATCACATTTGATCGTTTTATTCTTTTAGATGGTCCAAGAAGATCAACCAATGTCCTAGAAAAGGGTGTTGATTCAGATATTAATCAATGGTTAAAAAGGCAACTCTTATGTACGAGGTACCCACACTTCCAGGGTACAAGTTATTTGAATATATCCGTATTCAATTTGTATTTGTGTCCGCTTAAAGTGAATATGGATCCATGTGCATATAATTCAATTAGAAATTCGTTTGTTTTGAAAAATATCTAATTATAAATTAACCGAATATGGATGTGTATTGATTTGTTTGGCTGCATATATATATATATATTCAATAGCCCATTACCTCATAATACCCAACATATATATGGTTTGTCATCTCCAATCAAACACGGCTCCAAGGGGAAAATATTCTCATCTCCAAGCAAGGCTCTTCAAGATAGCAACATTCCAACAACAGAAAGCATTCATTACAACAAAAAAGGCTTTTTACAACATTTTTTAAATGCTATTTTGAGCCGTGTCGGAAAAAGTTGAAAACTTTAGCTAGCAAAAAGAGTATATTAAAATGCTGGCTATAGTGGGGACTATAGCCAATGTTTCAAAAATGCTAGTTAAAGTCATCATAGAGTATATTAAAATGTTGGCTATAGTGGGGACTATAGCCAGCGTTTTGAAAATAGTGTCATACTTTAGACAACGTTTTCTTCTAACATATGTCTTAAAAAAAAAAAAAAAAACTTTAAAACATTGTCTAAAGTATGTTTAAATAAAAAATAAAAAATAAAAACCCACAAAGGATCTAAAGACAAAAAGGAAAATAACTCTTCTTACCCACTACAATGAATAACCCACAAAGGCTAACAATGAACAATTACTCACTCTCTTCAACAAGTTCCAACAGTTTCAATAGACTTTCCAACAATGATTAGAAAATTGTAATGGCCAAATTAAAGATGATTTGCAAGGACATGGAAATTACACAAAGATAACATTCATGGTTAACAAATTGACGTTTAAAGACATGGGATGCAAAACCATGCTAAAAAATAAAACTATAAAGTTAAACCATTTGCCTCTACCAGACTAAAAATGTTGTTTGTTATTTGCATCCAATAGTAGTGGCAATAGTAGACTTGATAACATTTTGACATATCTGATCTCAATCCATTTGTGAAAAATTTTAGGTGGAAATCTTACAAAGACTAGTAGATCTGATTCTCAGGCAATGATATATGACATCCATACCTATGGCCTCGGATGCAATTATAGAAAAGTCCAACAACACACCATCAACAAAGAAATGATTATTGTCAATGAAAGACAGATACTCAACTACTGGATCATAACTGTAACTGTAGCTAAAAGTCACATCATTTGCAAAGTCTGATGCAAAAACTTCTAATCCTTCCTTATATGCATCCAACACAACAGAGCTAGGAGGTTCTAGATATGAATTATCATTCACCGGCCATATGTAATTCTTGGGAACAAGTATTCCAGAGGCAAATGTCCTGACATATGTAAGATTGTTTAAAAGTGAATAGTAAGTCTGGTTGGTTGATGGTTTAGTATCACTTAACCCTAAAAAGCGGAAGACCAGTTTCGTCTCGCTTCTTCTAAATAGTGCTATAATACTGTTCATAAAAGCCACCTCTAGTGATGAGACATAATTAATGATAACCTTTTTTGAAATAGAAAGCACAAAGCTTCTCATACTCAAATTGAATTGCTTGAAGAATGCATCATGCTGCAAAAAAAAAAAAAGTATGAGAAAAGAAATCAAGCAAGAATTGCTAACATTGAAAAATTCTTAATATCCTCCAAATTTGGACCATTAAAAAACTATAGTCCTTGGACAATATCATAAAAGGGAACAAAGAAACCCAAATAGATAAAGCATAAAGCAACATCCACTCTACATCAACAAAAGGCACCACTTCAATGAATGATGCAACTTATAATTCACATCAGTTACCTGAATATTCAACCATAAGCCTGGTGGTTTCAATTGTGATGCTATTTCTTCAGCACCTTCAAGAACAGTACCACTAGTTGAAGAGAGCTTTATAAAGTTTAATGACAAAAATAACCCTACTTCAAAAGAGAATTGACCAAGAAATCTTTAATCTTATTTGTCTTTTTAAATTCGATGATCTTCATTCTTTAACCCACGAAACTTCCTCTTAGTCCATACGTCCTCTAAAGCTTTCATTGTGGGTCTTGAATAGGCTACTAATCAGTCCTGTATCTTATACTCATAAGCTATTGTTCAATCCCTAATCTATCTTAACAGCCTATGGTATGCTATGCTAATCCCATAAACCATCAAAATCTGCTGGTTTATCCTAAGCATAACCCATATTTCAGTCATAACTACATCTTAAAAGCTTGTTGTTCCTG
Source organism: Platanus orientalis (assembly GCA_025762735.1). NCBI lineage: Eukaryota > Viridiplantae > Streptophyta > Magnoliopsida > Proteales > Platanaceae > Platanus > Platanus orientalis. Next base: position 1,349 of record JAOXJP010031346.1, on the reverse strand, counting down.
TGCACTACTCTGCCCAATCCACCATTGTTTTGTCCCCATTGAACCCCACAAATCCCTGTTGCTTACTCATTGTTTTAGCCACAACAGACCATACTATACACCGTTGTTTACCCTTAAATAGAACATGCTATAAGCTGCAATAGAACCTATCAATGCTTGTAACCCTACTACAATGGTCATTAGGATTAGGTCACTATCTTGTGTAGCACAGGTAAGGCAGTAAGGCTTAGTAGTTAGATGGTAATCCATTATCATTTTGTCCTAACCTTAATATATCTGACTAAACCTTTGCATGTAAAAAGATACATGTTTGCACACATACACATACTTTTTCGCAACACGAATATAGTGTTTGCAAATATAGGATGTAAAAATATGAGATCAAGTGCTTGTAATGATATCTTGTGAAATCTTAATCTTCTGTTTGAGTTTTGAGGAGACAGTTAATTAGAAGGGAAGTATTTTCTCTATAAAAATATATCAAAATACCAACAGTAGACCAATAGAATCCTCAGAATATAGCATTGCAAGGATTCAAAGGTAAATTCAGAAACATAATACTTAGAAATCTCAAAAACCTTGAACTGTTTTAAAAGGGTTTTCTTTGAGCTTTTACTATAACAAATACCAAAGTCTGTAGCAGTAAAAAGCAAAAGCATATCAATTGCATTCCTAGAATCAGATAAAATAAACCCAATAAGAGGGAAATTAATATTATAAATACTATACTAAATTTATGCTTAACACACATCAATGGTCAAAATTCTCATCCCTAGATCAGATCTTTGAGCCTGTCTGATCTTCAAGCCTCAAGATGAAATATGCATTGATACACAATGACCATAAGTTGTGTTGCTACCATAGATCAAGCAAAGTTAGAGAAGTAAGATTTCATCAAACTTAAAGGTAACAAAGGTAGAAACGAGTGGAAATTCTTTTCTTTCTTTTGGATGAATTAGAATCATAGCTTATTTTTATTTCCATTTTGATTGCCATATCATGGTTCATGGTAAAAGTTAGTTAGGCTTGCCAGCTTTAGCACATCACCATATTTAGGATGAGACTTCTTCTACTTCCTCCTTTTTTTTTTCTTTGACAGATTCTAATATTTGTCAAAATCACCATTTTTTTAATACTTTGTTCATAGAGAGTATAATTGTTTACTCCTCCAAGGTTCTCATATCCCTCCTCCCGTAACCCCATGACCAATTAGGCTGTTATATACAACATCCTAAGATATTAGGAGCCTAAGTCTAAGTATAAGAAGAAATCTTCCTATATCATTTGGCTTCTTTTCATGCAGAACACATGCTCCTCTCAATTTAGCACCACCGGACACACAAAACAAC
>JAOXJP010031336.1:930-16817 GCA_025762735.1 Platanus orientalis | reverse complement strand
GTATATATGTATATATGTATATATACATATATGTATATATATATATATGTATATATATATATATATGTATATATATATATATATATATTGTTCATTGGGATATTTTTAGGAGTCCGAATCCTCTACAGGACAAACTATGTATGGTGCGACATGTCACAAGAGTGGGCATGTCTCAAAATTTAAAATTCCTGCATGTTTTGGTCTACACTAAGGTTCGTCGGCTTGGATTTTTTATTTAACTAAAATATTTTAGGAGTCAGCTCAACTTGAAAGTCACTAGAGTCAACTTGATGAGTTATGACACTTTTTTAGTTTTTTTAAATATAATAAATATTAAAAAATTACATATAGTATTTTGACTTAAGTATTGTTCATTTTCTTGATAAATATAAATATTTTATAGTATCATAACTTAAAAATTCAAAAATAAATTATATAAACTACTAATAGTCTAATATCATAGCAATGTAGATCTAACTAATTGTAAACTCTAAAGTCCAAACTAAAGTAAAAGTATTAGTATTAATATCAACATATTGAAAATTCAAAGTACATCTTTTCATCATAAGCATAAAAACAATATATCATCTAATATTCAAACGAAGAGATGTGTAAAGAGAAGGAAAGGGTGTGATAGGTGACCCTTCCAACTCTATTTAAAGAGGACTTGGTCCTTATCCTTACTACATTGATTGTAACAAGTTATTCTATCATCGGATTGGAGAAGAAGAGTAGGAAAGAAATGAAGACAAAGACAATGACAAAGCTTTCCGAGATTAAAAAATGACTGGTATGTTCTATTTTAGTTTTCCTTGTCTTTCTTTATCAAAAGCATGATTATGTTGTTTTAGACATGTAAATGTCTTACAAGTGGTATTAGAGCAAGGTTTCTTGCACCCGATTAATTTTTTTAAAAGATTTCTTTTGAAACAATAAATAATAAAAAGAGAAAAGAGTGACTTTCCAACTATATTCTTGGTGTTTCTAGTTGATTGGTAGATGCCCTTAAAGCAAGGGTCTGCCAGTGGAACCGATCAAATCGGATACCATTTTCCTGCACGATTTCCATCTTATCTGTGTTTGAGAAGATGAGATATGTGGGTGTTTGATATCCGGCATCTAAGATAACGTTGGATGTGTGATCTGAACCAAGATGCTCATGGGGTACTTTGTTGGATGTGTGATCGGAACCAATGGATGTTAATGGAAGAAAGGGAAAAAGGTTGAAGACAACCTATCGTTCTTCGGTTATTTATTTATTTATTTGATTTTTTTAAAACTTACCGTTTTACGATTCTATATAAAAGGGGGAAGTCATAACCCGGTTTTGTGAAGCATCCATAAGTCGAAGTATTTCAAAAATTGGTTTTATGATAAGGAATTCTATTTTAGATGTAAATGAGTCCAAGTATTTCAAAATTCCAATTATGGAAACTACACACCATCTCCATGTTGTATTGAAGATCCCAAAACATACATGTGGGCCCATCCAATTTAGAAATTATCTTGGAGAATCTTTTTGGTTCAAATAGAGTATTTAATAGTCTTGTAGATAAGATTCGTTTTCGAAACAAGAGTTTGGTTGATTAACATTGGGTAATTTAAAGTGACATAAAATAGTCTTGCCACATAATGTTTTGTTTCATTATGTTGTTTACCATGACAACGGATTGTATGTCCTTATTTAGTGCTTCTTGTTTTGTACTAGAATACAAACTATGTAACAGATAAAAAGTTGTTTTGATTTGGCTTGGACTGAACCAAACCCATTGAAATCATAATAGGATTAAGCAGCCCAGCCCAAATCTTGTAGAGCATGCCTAAATCAATCCCATTTAATCATGTGGTGAGCCCATATTCTAGTCCAACCTTTGTTGGGTCTTGACCTAAGAAGGCACATCCACCGTGAACACCATACAAACCATAGCTATGTGAATCCAACATCCCATGGGACCACCATGACAAAATGAATAGAAGGAATTAAAAAAAGAAGAAGGAATGGGTCTTGTTGTCAAGGACTAACTCTTGCGACGATTAGTTTGACTACATGCTTCTTCGAGATTTTTTTTGGTAATCTGATCAATCAAATCTAATTGTTTGTGAATATCACTGTGTCAGGATAAGATGAACATAGTATGAACCTTGAAAGAAATAACAGAGCCATCCCTCAAGTCACTTGGGCCTTGTGAACTGAATTAAATTAAAAAAAAAAACTCATTTCTATCCTATTGAAACTTACATTCACTTTGAATCTTTATTTATCAAATAACTAATTTCTCCTGCAATAATGTGCATAGTCCTGTGTCGATTATCATGTAACCATTGTTGCACATATTCATTTAGCATATGTTGTGTATGTCATTTTCTTATGATTGTTTAATGCTAAATTAGATACATTTAAATAAATGACTTGTTATATGTGTTTTAATTAGTTGTGTTTGTCATCGTCGTGAACACAAATAATTAATTTAATTTTTGGGTCATGTAACATGTATTTTTGTTTGTTGGATTGTACAATAGAAGTATCTAGATCTATTATAAATAGTTGATTTGCTTGTCGATAGTCACTATTTTGATATGGTCTAAGGCATGATAAAATAATTGATATGAACAAATATTTCTTTAGAAATTCATCTATCCATCAGTGCTGGATTCTTATTGGTTAGTTTTGTTGTTAAAAACCCAACATGTTACAATTTTGGTCCATTGGAAAGAATTGTAATAAATGTAGTAAGTTCTTGTTTGAGTTGTATCTCAAGATCAGTGGAAAATAGTAGAAAACTCACTTAAGGGTATACTTTTATGGTTGCTAGAGGTGCTATATCGTGCAAAAGCGTAATAAAATAGTCATTGACAGCAATGTCAATCATGTATGCATAATTTGTGACTTGTTACAAAGCAATATATGAGTCGCTATGGATGAGGAATTGTATTTCAAGACTTCGAATTGTGAACTCTATTTTGAAGTTACTGAAAATCCTCTACAATAGTTCCTTGGAAAAACAACAAGACTTTTATAAAAGCTTAAACATATAGAAATTAAGTATTTTGTTGTTTGAGACAAAATTTAAAGAAAGTTTTAGTTAGACCAAGGGCTTATCTCTTAAGTTATTTAAAGAAGATGTTTCTTTAATAGAGATAAAATCTTTTGATGTTCTTGGTTGGTAAAAATGCAATATATTTAAAGACACTTGATTTATTCTTTTGAGATCGGTTATTAGATGATTATGTAATTCATTTGTGCACATATTTAAAATTGCAGTTCCATGATTTCAGTTTTTTGTCTGGTTTAAGATAAATTAAGAGGACCATTTGAAAATGGACATGAATGATCACATATGCATGTCATTTTCATGAAAACACATGAAGGCCTATGTTGTTAAAGATATTGGTATTGGTAATCATAGATTGATCATATATTGCAGAATAATGTATAGATCACTATGGTTCTATATCAATATATTTAATGAACCAGATCTTACTAAGGTGTGCCCAAAATCCTGTGGTTGATTTTTATGTATATATATTTATTTGTTTAAAAAATTTTGAGTTGACCACTCACCAAAATGTTTTATATTTGCTTTTAAAAATAATACTATTAATCTATGTAGCCAAAGTGGGAGAATATAAGATTTTTAATCTCATAATATGGACTTACATAGATCAAAACCTTGGATTTAGTATGAGCGGACTAGATATGCCCATTAATGTTGTGATTATATGATATATATAGGGTTATGGTACACCTTGTAGTACCGTATCAATATTTATGTATTTTGATGAGTTTAAAAGACTGAAGTGTTTTGTAAGAACAATTTCTCTAAAGAATGTGTCTTTTTGTATATCTTCAATTTTTCTCCAACAGTTGCATCTTTTTAAATGAAGAGATGTGTAAAGAGAAGGAAATGGTGTGATAGGTGACCTTTCCAACTCTATTTAAAGAGGTCTTGGTCCCTATTCTCACTATATTGATTGCAACAAGTTATCCTATCATCGGGTTGCAGAAGAAGAGTAAGAAAGAATAGAAGACAAAAACAATGACAAAACTTTCAGAGATCCAAAAATGACTGGTATGCTTTATTTTAGTTTTCCATGTCTTTCTTTATCAAAAGCATGCTTATGTTGTTTTAAACATGTAACTGGGCTTACATACAAGACTCGGTTGAGTCACATTAATCAGTCTAAATCAAATGAGTCTATCAAGTTAGCAACTTGACTTAGTGAGTCAGGTATAATTTGGACTCAACAACATAACTTGACTCGTGAGGCTAAGTGGAGTCAACTTGGAGAATCAAAAGACAATGGTTGGCACTACACTCAGTTTTTTGTCCTACTATGCAGAGGAGAGGTCCCATTCTCTAGTCAAAGCATTAGATTGTCTACGTTACTATTCTTCTTTAGTTAACTCCATGCATCCACTACATTACAAAATGACCAAATGTTATCTGACCAAAAGAGTAGCCAATATGTGACATGCTTGACAATTGACACATGATATATTTTTGAGTTTGGTATCTGTCAGCACCCAAAATTTGACTCGGGTCATTCGATAACATAAGGATAGCATGACAACTTTTAGGCATCAAGACTGTAGGCACCCATGATTTAGGAAGAGCAAACCTGGACTCTAAGAGGTTAGGCATTCCCAAAGAAGTCTTTCCAAATATTTCAATCACAAATGAACCAGTCAAAGCACCTCATTACAGCCCAAATACACTATCTCAAGTCAAACCCTAATCTCTTACAAAAGCATCAATAGGACTTTGAGGGTCCACATTTTAGAACTCCATCCATGTCATTAACAAATTTTCTAGCCCTTATAAGTCTTTCTTTAGCAAAGCATCACAGGTGAAAAAATTACAATTTTGCCTTCAAAAGCCCTGAACTCACTATTTACCACTAATCACATAATTTCTCTCACCTATATAAGCCTTCTTGTCGCGAAACATCATAGACAAAGAATTCTCATTTTCACTTTTTTTGACCCACAGGCAAAAAATTACCATTTTACCCTTTTCACCTCAGAAAATTTACCCTTGGACCCTCAAAGGATCCTCGAAGCTTCTCTCACTATCATATTGATGTAATTTCAAATCCTATGCATCCCCACTTCTCCCAATTTTGAGGAACTCATCATAGAACAGATATTGATCGAAACTGGCAACAACCAATTTCTCAAATTATGATGACCTTGACCAAGAAATGACCATTACAAAAGCTCTCAGAGATTCATCCGATCTCCGAATCCAGAAAGGTCAATCGCCATATCTCGGCTCTGACCTTAGCTCCAAATCTTTAGGTCTGAGAAGAGAATTTTGAAATCCCGAACCTCTATGAAATCTCAAATCTTCCCCAAGGGGTCAAAAAGCTGTTTAGCTGCATTTTGCTCATATAGAGCCTGAACATTTTTTAGACCTCTAAATCAGGATCAGTCTGTGTCCATCTTTTCAGAATCAAGAGGCCTTTAAAAAGTTGTCTAAGGAACATGAACTTTTGTAAAACTTATCTGCTTAGATTCTCTCAAATACTCCAAAAAAGCAACAAATTAGGTCCAAAAAATCCGATGCTCAATCGACTCTCAGGAGTTCACCAAAATTCAGAAAGTTAGTCTGTCAGTGGCCACACCACAGTAAATTCACTCCAAACTAACAAGTTTGCATTGGATTACATAAATCCTGTAACCCAAGCCATCATTTTTGCATAAACCAAGATAAATCACTTTTAGTTTATATTTGGCAGGCAGAATGCCCTAAAAAATTCTCCCAGACGCGGAATGCAACAAGGTCAAGCCCATGTTTTCAGTTTCACCCCTGCCCTCAAAAGATCATTTCACAAACACCGACATCGGAGAATGTCCAACAATTTAATTCCACCAATCTTCAGGCAGTTACAGAAACTTAACCTCTTCGGGTGACCCTGCTTCGAAAACCTCTTGGTAACTGCTTAAGATCCCGGTGGTCAATCTATCAGCTCCTGTAACTCTAAGACTCCCCAAGCTTCAAATCCCCCAAATATGTTTCATCACAGAAATCTACAGAAAAACCAGTAGCTTCTCCAGTCCAATATTCTCCAATTGCCAAAAAAGGGTTTTTGACCCATTTTTATACTCGGGCATCGTAATTCAGCGTAGTTAGGCTATGGCTCATTTGGACCCGGGATCATCTATCACTTGACAATTTTTGGATCAATTTTACCATATTACCCTTTCAAATTGCATATGAGAGTTTTTCAGGTCAAAAAACCTTGATTTGACCCCCTTGCCCTTATCCTAATTTGGTTATGACTGGTCTAGCGCTACTAGAGTATCTATAACCTTGAAAAATGACATTGAGTTAGCCAACTTTGAAGCTCAAAATCTTGCAAGGCGTGATGACTGAGAGAGGGTTCAAAAACCCTAAAAGCAATAAATATCCATTAATGAGCTAAGACTTTTCAAACTTAGCTCATTAATGACATTTAATGCATTCACACCTTAAGAGATAAAATGGCAGCCCTTGGATTGAAATCTTCCAATGTGCACCCTCACCCCTGACCCCTCACCCTTGGATCTAAGTCATGAATTTCAAATCCCTAGGGTACCCCCATGTCCCCCCAATTAGCATCTTGATGTCCCTCATTGAAAATTGCAACCAATTTAAACCTAGCAAATGGCATCTCCCACACCCCTTTGTCCACCTCAACTATCCAAGTAAATTAGCCCACTAACATCTCCACCCTCCACCTCAGATCCTAGAATTAATCCCAGCCTCCCATTCAGCGAACTCACCTAGCACAAAATCCTTGAACCCTAGCCACCCATTTTAGATAAATCTTAGCCCTACACTCAACATCCCCTAAAACTAGTCCCCACCCTCCATTCTAAGCAAGCCCTAGCCACATATTGATTCAAATTGGAGCTGTAAATAGCCCCAATTTTGTGCAGCAAGGGGTTGGCAACAAGAAACCCTAAAAAATCGTAAGAGAGAAAGGAAGAAGAGGAAGAAGAGAAGGAATTTGCAAACCCTAGACTACTTGACCTTAGGTAAGCCTAAACTTTGTCCAACTTCATAATCCCCATGCTTGTATGTTAGTTTTGTGAACTGTTTTGTTGTCGAAATCATGCTAAATCATTGCTTCAATTCGGGTTACACAGTAGAGGCTCCACAACCTTTACTTACTTTCATTACTAAACATGCCTTAGTGTAGAATGTTTTATGAATTTTATATACATCTGCTAGAGTTAAAATTTTAGCATGTTATACTAGACATGTCTGCCTACTATGGAAGGCCTCGAGATGGGCCCCCAAACAAACCCCAAAATTCTGGTCTTTTGTAACCTAATTTAGCTGAATTTTTGAAAATTTTAGGTTGTTTTTTATATGCATGATATAAAGCCTAATTTTTTAAATGTTGTTCCTATATATGTTACCTATTATCATGCACAATTTCACAATTTTTTCAAAGCCCTAAGGGCCTCAAATTTGAGAAATCCAGTTGTTAGATTTTCTCCCAGTAACTAATGCCTGAATTTTATGGAATTAAAATTTAGGCGTTGAATAAACAGGCATCAAGAGTAAGATTAGGTGTTGAGATCTAGGACCCACTCTAGGGAGCCCTGATTCTTCTCTAGGCCTATCCCATGGCTACTATAGCTTCTGAAATTCAATCTTATGTTTGAACACCTCTGTATGCCTTTATTTTCTTCCTAACGCCTAAATTTAATTTTAGGCATTGAGAAGGAAATTCAGGCATTAGAGTGAATTTTAGGCATTAATCTTAGGTTAAAAACCATGTTTTTCAAAATTGGTTAAGTGTGTGTGTATCCTAAATATAGTGTAAAGACTCAGGAGAAGCCCCACCCCTCTAGGCCCTACTTGTGTGGCATAAAAACCAAAGTTGGTTGTTAACCCTACCACCTAACGCCTGAATTTAAAGCCTAAATTTCTCCTAAATTAAATTCAGTCATCAAACCATAAAACAGGCGTTAGGCCTATGACAGATGACCAAGTAGCCTACTTTGAGAGATCGTATCTCCACATGGGCATGTACCATGTCTTCTAAGGTTGCATAGTGTAACCCTATAAAACTTCCCCTAACCTAAACTAGTGGTCCCACAACATTGGGACCCACTAAATCTACCCAAAAGATCACATGAACATATTGATCTGATCAGCTCCCAATGCCTGAATTTCATCCTGAATTAACTTCAAGCGTTAAGCTTGAAAGACAAAAAAATACAACTTCTTCCCTTTTCTCTCCTTCATGTCAGGGTTGAACCTAACCCTAAAGAATCAACCAATGAGTAATTTAGAGGGGTCCACCATCCCTTTAAGAGCCTAACTCATGAGGAGTCTCCTACAACTAGAAAAGGATAGCATGAAAGCCATTTTTTAGATTTTTCAAGAACCAATGCCTAAATTTCACCCTAAATTAAATTCAAGTGTTGAAAATTCAGGCATTAAGACTGAAAAAAATCCAACAAACACATAACTCAGAATTCACAAGGCATGGGCATTAATACACTTTAAGACTTGTGTGAATGGGAGAAGTCGCCATAAAAATGTGGGTATTTGGTGTGCCTAACACCTTCCCAAATGCAACCAAACAACTTACCCCCAATCTCAGGAATGTAAACCAATATTAAAAGTTAAGCCCCTAGACCTTCGGGTCTAGACTTCTCCTCTTTAGGAAGAGGAGAACTGACGTCCAATTTCGTCCGTTAACCCTGAGTTGGTGGCGACTTCAAGCAAAGCCTAACCCTCGTATAAAAGGGTTAGCAACCTTTCACATACCAACTTCATGCACCAAAGAGTGGGCCTGGAAACCATGATCGGGCGGGGGCATCGAACGCCTCCCCCTGGACCCCGACATCCATAAGGTGTTACACTAAGAGTTCTGGTATAGCATCAATGTGTGTCATAAGTATAGAAGACATAAAAGAGTATGTAGAATTAGGATTAGAAAGTACTCTAACATCATGAGAAAATAAATAAAGAATACCTATCACTATAGTATTAGACGTCTCTGCATCCTTCTTAGTAATCGTAAAGACTCGCCCTTGTATTTTCGGCATTAGCTTCCCATAAATAGGCTTGGCCACCTATTCAATCTTTATTGCCGAGCAGTTCTTAATCACATGAATGACCTTTCCACATCTAAAGAAAGTGTCTGTCTCAAGATAACAAACGCCTGCATGTGTCTTCCCACAACGAGGGCAAGTAACCCTATTCTGTTGGGTCCCTTTATCAGCTACCACAGTCTTCTTTATCTTTTCTAACAACATCTTGGCCTGGATGTTTCTTATTTTGATTCTAAATCTAATGAGTTCCATCACATTCTTGCTATATCATCATGGCAATGTTCATGACCTCAGCAAAAGTCCTCAATCTCATAGATGCCATCTTTGTCCTAATGCTAGGATGCAACCCTTTCTAAAATTTTCTAGCCTTCTTCTCCTCATTCTTAGAAATATAAGGAACAAAATTTATTAATTCCATAAACTTAGCCTTATATTGCAAAACCGTATGGTTCCCCTAAATTAAGCTCATGAACTTGGCTTCCTTAGTCTCCCTAATACCCAGTGGAAAATAATTTTGGAGGGCATACTCAAACTTTTTCCAAGTGAGTAGCTCTCCATCCTACATAGGCAAAGTACCTCGGGTGGCTCTCCACCAATGCTAAGCTTCCCCTTTAGAATAAAGATTGAAAAAGAGGCCTTCTGCACTTTAGTACAATCAATTACATCTAATATCTTCTTAAGTTGCATAAGACAAGCTTCTGCAACCAAGGGATCTGGAGTCCCCATGAATTTGGATGGTCCCATCCTGCGAAACTGTTCTAACATGCTGTTGTTCCCATGCTCCACATGCATGTCTCAGGTAGCCATGTGTCTTTCTATAACCTTAACTAGGTTCCTGATAGCTGTAAGTGCCCTAGTAGGGTCCTCTTGATCAACTTGATTATTAGATGAGTTCGAGTTTTCTCTACGAGGTGGCATTATTCTCCAAAAAATAATTAAATAAACTTAACGTTTGACTTCTAAAATAATCAATTCATCCTCACATATGTCAGACTTATCAAGATCAAATAATTTCCCAAAATTTTATGTACTTAAATCATATTCTTATGTTTTCATCTATGTTTCATATTCTAATTGTTTCTAGACTTCTTTCTAGTGTTTCAACCTATAACTTTCTAGTTTTCTTCTAATCTTAACTTAGAGCTTCATCATATAAGTGTAAAGAACCTCAAACCCGGAGCTTTAATAACAATTTTGTCACTCCTCAAAACCCATACCAGTAGGGCCATGAATTTCGACACGTGACATTAACACATCACTTCACTTTACATTCAATCATTCTTAACCGATATAAAATTTTTACTTTCTTTACATTCATACACAACATAATAAAACATCAATCAATTTCCAACGATCACATAATTAAGCATATTCCCACAAGTTTAACTGGTATAAAATCTCATAACTCATGAACCATAATCCTATAAATAATCCATAAATAATGTCTAACATTCCCATTAAATTAAATAAATAGTCTGACATAATCAAATCCATCAACTGAAATCAAATATTAAAAATCTCTAACTTATTGCATTCCTTGAAATTTAAACTAAAATAACTAAATTGGAAATAAACAACTATCTCTATCTCTAACCATTACTTTGTGATCCCCTCATCATTTGTGGTGTTAGATTGGGATAAGTTCAATATACTTAACAAGAAAACAATAAACTAAGGAAACAATGGATCAAAACTAAGCACGATTGTAGATAGTAAACATGTATTTTCATATTTACAAATCAATATGTAGAATAGTTTATAAATCAATCTTATATCTTACTAAGGGTCTATATTTACTATCAAGCTAGAACATATAATATTCACTCCATTTAAACCCCAGTGAGAAGGGTCTAGCTCACACCATTTAAACCTAGGTGAGAAAGGTCCAGTTCACACTAATTATACCCAAGTGAGAAGGGTTTCTATTACCCCCTATGTGGCCAGTAGTAAGAATATATAATAGTTCGCACCATTGTTCGGCCTAAACTAATTATCCAAATTAATGAATCAAAATTTTAGGGTTGTCTTACTTGTAAGTATACAAGTGTTGTAGTACTGTACAAGTTCGAATTTACAGGGATTGACTTATGTAATAAAAATAAAGATTGTAAAAGAAGAAAAATAAAAAATAAAAGAAAAGAGATTTGATTTAGGTTTCTACACTGTCAACACCCAGATGGGTTTATTACAACAATGGATAAGATCAGACTTTAGACACCCCTAGACTTTAGATAGTTAGGCATTCTCAATGGATACTTTGGTCACAAAGTGCAAATGTTGGTATAAAAACCTTATTTAAAGATCAGTCGGGCTAAACCCTAATTTCCCTAGAAAATACCCTAGGACTATGAGGATCCAAATTTCAACATATCAACCTCATTTAATTTTGAATTTGTTAGCCTTCATAAGCTTTCCCACATTTAAGCATCAAAAGGCTGATGAATTATCATTTTGCCCCTACACCCTTAAAATATCTCAACTTTAGTTTATTAAACTCATTTTCTCTAGAATTCTCCAACCCTCGTAAGCTTTCCCACATTAAACCATTAAAGGCTAGAAAATTACCATTTTACCTTTCACACACTCAAAAATCCTCATTTTTCCTCAAAATTAGGCCCTTAATAAATCCTAGGAATTTTCCCCATCACCCAAATGACCCCTAATCAGGTCATGTGGCCTCTAATCATGATTATCTTCAAATAGTTGTCTAAGGAACTAAAATTTTTAAGAACTCAAACAACCATTAAAATCCCAATACTTCCCTTAAACCCTCAGAAGACAGTTTTGTCTATATTTAACCTACAATAAACTCCCAAAAATTCCCTGGACAGCTAAATTCAAAACAATTAGTGGCTAAATCTAGATTTTTGCTAAGACTTCAAAATCAACTTTCAAACTCAAGTTTTTCAGATCCATTTCATATTAGATTCTCCAACTCTCTAGATTAAATCCAATTATTTTCAGCAAGTGATAAACCTCCGGTAGACTCCTGAGAATTCACCAGGATCAGATATTCTGCTAGTTAGTGGCTTTACTTCGGTAGTTTCAACACCTTCAAAAGGCTCTCACCCAGACTAGGTCTATCTATAAACTCAGCATGGCCCAATTATTTCATTCTCTCAATTTAATCTAAATTAATTTTTCTTGTATTTAACCTACGATGAGCACTCGAAAACTCTCATGGGATCCAAATCTCTCAATGTTAAACCTATTTGCTCAGATTTTTCAAGATCTTCAAAAAGCCCCCTAATAGATAGGTCTATTTATAGACTCAGCATAGCCCAGTTGTTCATTTTCTTACAAATCTAGGCTTAGTTTTCTTGCCAAGTGATCCTCCTTCGGAAACCCCCTAGTAACACTCCGAAAATTGAATTATAAGTCTATCAAATATTGTGTTATTGAGATTTCAAGGCCAAAAATAGTCAATGACCTCCAATTTTTCCACTGAGGACTCATAAAAAACTTATCTCAATTCCGCTGAAGATTTGGTTCGAGCAAAATCAGGGTTTTGAATATAGAATTTTACCCAAAGGTTATCTTTCATATCAAGACCCTAAGAATCAATTTTTCCATTTTACTCCTGCCAAATAATTTTGAAACATTTTGGAGCCATTCAGACTCATTTTTAACCTACTTACACTCATCCGAATTCAATTTTAACAGTTGCATTATGAGTAAAGCATTTGGGAGATGCAAAAAACACGTAAGCCTCAAAACATTCCAAGCTACAAAACCCAAAAAGTACAACCTTAGTAAGGGGGTCAAAATCCAAAAAAAAACATTGATATTTTTTAGAAAAGCAATTATTATTTTTTGATATTGTCAAAAAAATAATCATTGCATTTCTTAAAAAAATCCTAAAAGTAGTTTTAGCTTATAGCCCTTGATTTGGCATCAAGCCAAAGTGCTTTTGATGGAGGGATAAGATCTAATGATCTAACCCCTTAGTCCATCATCTACCATTCAATCCTAAGCCCATCTCAACCCTTGAATTTCTTCTACCTCCTCACTACAACCCTTCATTTTCTCCCCCTTGCCACATGACACACATCCAGCCCCCTCTCTTGATTAAAGGCTAGGATTGACTCCCTAAAACCCATAATTCATCATTCACTATCCAATATCCCAAGGTCCATTTAACCCTTGAATTTCCCATCTCCTCACTACAACCCCCCATTACACCCCTTTTGCCATATGTCCTACATCCAAGCTACCCCTGTCTCTTGTCCAATAGAAAGAAGACTCCTAAGCTCTACTACATGTAGCTGAGAAACCTCCACCCTAGCTCATTCGAATGTCCCTTCCACACCATGCTCATCCATGTTCCCCATGGCCATCACTCCCCATCCTTGGTCCCACCTATAAAAGCCCCCATTCAGTCAAGAGAGAGAGAGGATTTTAAGTGAGAAAATTTTCTCTAAGAAATAAAGAAAAGAAAAGAAAGAGAGAAAGACAAAAAAGAGAAAAAGAAAAGAAAAGAGAAAAGGAAAGAAGCAAGAAGGGGAAGGAAAGTTCACACTCTCAGGTTAGTGTCTTTCCCCTTGTTCATATGATTAAGACCACTCTCATGCTATAATTAACCCACTTATTGACTCATTAAGAAGCACCAATTGTGGAACATAGAGGAAACAAGCTTGTCTCCCCTTTTTATATCTTTTTCTAAGCAATCAAGGGTGTGAAAGTCATAACTTCTCCAATAAGAGGATTTAAGACTTCAAATTTACACTGTAAGTCACTGTGTACCTCACTCGCTCACTATAAAAATGTATTTTTACATTGTATAGATTGAGTAGTGAAGGGTGTTTGAATTTTAATTCATTCTGTAAAATTGATTTTTTCTTCATTCTTACTAGTTTATTAGCTAGCTAATTTATATGATTTACTTAATTTTTGTATTCCATTCCATTTTAGTTTTGGTATTTTACTAGATTTATGTTTTAATTATTTTCTTGTTAGTTCAGTTATGCACCAAGTCATGTCATTCAATTTGTAGATCATATAGCTCTTTATTTGTATGTTTCATTTCTTTAATTCTTTTTTTACTAGTCTTATAACTATGTTAAGAGATTTCATGCTAAATTTGGGCTTAACCCAATGGGTGTAGCCCTCGGAATGGACCCCACAACCCATGGGTTTCACATAGGACTATGTAAACCAGTCAAGAATCCACCCACTTTGGAAAATCCAAAGTGGGATCTACCATTTTCAAATGAGGTTGGGTTTTTTCAGAGGTATGTTTGGGATGTTAACCCAACTCCTTGAAAATTCTCAAGCCAATTTGACTATCTTTGATGGCCAAAAAGCACAAAAGAACATGCTACTAGAGTTCTGCCTAGAACGAGTATGCTTGAATTTTCACTACTGTGGGCATTGAGGCATATTGCCCTGACCACTCCTATCCTCTGTCCCTATGTATCTAGTGGGTTCACAATGGCCCTCAGGCCTTTAAACCTCTCTGATAAAAGATCTAAGCCTCTATTTCTTTTGGAACCCCTAGTGGGGCCCATTTAGAATCATACACCTAAATTTTCAATTTTGTGAAAGTTCACGCTTACCCCTAAAATTCAAGTGTACATCCTAATTTCAGGCGTAGTGTCTCTGAACATTTTTCCCCTCTACCCCCTACTACATAGTGGGCTTACATGATATCCTAAGACTTGTAAACCCATTTAATAAGTGATCTAGCCTTTAGCTCATTCAAGGATCCCCAGTGGGGTCCATTAAAGTCTATACACCTAAATTTTCACCTCTGTGAAAATTTAGGCGTATACCTAAAAATTCAAGCATACCCCTAAAGATCAGGGAAATCCCCAATCTACGCCTCTATGGTAAACAAATGATAGGTAAGAGACTCTCACACCTCAAAAACAATATTAAGTTCCTGTTCCAATCTCTAGAATACCAGATTAACCCCTATACACAAAAAGAGCCCATTGTGGGGTATTCTTAAGCTATACGCTTGAATTTTATTTCAGAATAAAATTCAGGCGTATGACACAAAATCAGGTGTATTGAATATAAATTCAAGCATACAAATATGGAATGATTATAATTCTATTCGTTGAGTCTTGTTTAGTAACATTTAGACACTACTAGGTCAAAAAACTACCCTAAAAAGGTAGGTAATTAGGGTGCCTAACACCTTTTCTAATTACAACCAAACAGCTTACCCTAATATCTAAAAAGACCCATAGCAGGCCAAAAGTCATCCTAGACCTACAGGTCTAGCCTGGGCCACAAAACCCACACCCTTCTTTTCCTGAAAAAAGGAGGTAGATGTCTAACTCTATTTTGTAAAATATTAGAGTTGGTGACGACTCTAAACTAAAGCCCCAACTGACTCACATTGGTCGTGCACCTTCCTGTGAAGTGGGCAGACCGTTCCCGAGAACTTTTGTTTAACATTTGAATATGCAATGTCTAAATGGTAACAATAGTAAAAGGCCCTGGCTTTCACTTTGAAGGTTCATACTTGAATGATTTTGTGTATGTGATTAATTGTCTTTTTGTTTTTTGTACTATTTTCTTTTTCTTTGATGTGTATGCTCCTTTGAATATGGAGTCCCTTGTCTCACTTGTTTTACTAATATTAGACCATGTTGAAATAGATTGTAAATTAACCCCCTTTTTTTTTTTTTGTTTTTCCCTACCTCTTTATGAAGTGTGTCTACTTGAATGAGCCTTATTGAATCATCTACTTTTATGTTTCTTTTCCATTAACTAATTCAATGTGCTTAGAGGAAGAAATGTGATTGTTCAACTAGAAAAAATCTACTTTTGATGAACCTATCTTTGAAATTCTTTATCACTTCTAGAAGAGTTTGTGAAG